>JAWQUT010000575.1:10556-26718 GCA_033807755.1 Ellobium chinense | reverse complement strand
GATGGGTTTGCTTACCATCCTAAGAATTATATTAGTGCATTAGTGCCCAATGCACTTTTAGTAGCATTCTACATGCAGCGTTAATTGAAAGCATGCGCATTCACAATGGGAGCTCTAACTGTCGTTAGAATTGCATTAGTGCAGCGGTGTTGAATGCACCCTTAACAGCTCTCAGTATGCAGGTTTAAAGTCATTCTTACGATGGTCAGAGATCCCATCCTTAAGTTAATGTGCATATTCTCGACGGTAATTCTTATATGTTTCTTAAAGTAATTCGTACGATGGTAATGCCCAAGCTCTTAATTATCTTACTTGGTGGCTCGGCGGAAGTGTCCACGCTGACTGATCTCTCTCTACCATGACTCTGGTCCTTCCTTTTCTTGTAGACTACAAGGGCGCAGCACCCGAACGCAAAGAAGATCAACGCCATTATTGCACAGATGACCAGATAAATGCTCCATCCTTCTGTTTGCCAGGGGGAATAAAACCAATTATTATAACCGGAACGTAGAAAAGCACTCATCAAAAACGTACACTCGTGCCCACGCATTGTTAGAAAACAATGTAAACATTCTATGCTAAAGCGCTGCTATAAAGTAATAACTTTGATTTTGTATCGATACTGTAGTAATCGCTTTGATTTTGTATTGATACTCTAGTAATCACTTTGATTTTGTATTGATATTGTAGTAATCACTTTGATTTTGCATTGATACTGTAGTCATCACTTTGATGGGATAGCAATACTATAGTAATCACTTTGATTGCGTATTGGTACTTGCATCCACTTTAAGGCTGGCCATATTTTTCACTGCGTTTTACTGACTTGAGACCATTGCAACAGAAGCAGAAGGTTGGTAGTATTGAAAACGTTTTAGTACTAGACTTTGGGGTAAAACTCAGATGGATGAAGTATAGGACAGGGTATTTTGACTGGACAAGCAGGCAACCCCGATGAGAGTATTTTGGCCGGACAGCCAGACGACAAAATTTTCGAATGTGATAGTTCAGTACCGTGCCTCCCACCCAGTTACAAAAGAAAGAAAATAATTTATTGATTAGTTCTTGTGAAGATTTAGGTACTTCTTGGCGTGATTATCCACTAAACTAGACAGCAGGCTACAGGTACAAGTACAAGTGAAATTTAGTATACAAATTTAGGATGAAAAAAAATAACTTTAAGTAGGACAGGTGACATAACTCGAACAAAGTCCATCTCGTTTAAAATGAAACCAGGCCAAATTACTCCGTAATGTGTATATTGATTGTCCGGCCAGTATAGTCACTGCGAAAATATTTTGATCTACAAGTGCTCATTCAGTACTGATTTTGTGAGAATATATCGTCAGTACGTAATTACCTATGGTAATTTTGAATAGTATTATAAAGTTTACAGGGTATAAATCTGGATCAGTAACTCATAAAGACACTTGGAAATTCAAGCGAATTGTTTTCCATAGCAAAATAAAATTGTTGAAATGAAACATTAAACTGTAACAGAAAGAGAGAGAAAGGGGCAGTATTTATTTTGAAGAAGCATTTAATTAGACATCAGCGGCCGTATGCAAATTCTTACGTTAGTTTGCGTATTGCGTTAACTAGAGTGTACACTACTAATGTTTTGGAAGTTTCCCCTGGTTACCGCAGTGCGCTAACTAACGTAAGCATTATACATACGGCCCCAGATTGTGCACAACTTCTGAGCTAAGTACACAAACTATAAACAACTTAAAATTCACGTATCGTTTACTTGCACCAACGATGCAAATAAATAGCTGAGAGGTAGAGTATTAACAAAGGGATCTCTTACCATCGTAAGAATTACATTAGTGGAGGACGCAGTGACTCTGAGGCATTCTGGAAAAGGTTCCACTCGTTAACATTCCAGCTGCAATCCTAACTTTTTCCAGTTTAAAAATATTCTATTGCAACTGCATACCGATACCATTGTATATCTTTTCTGTGTGTTTCGTGAATGAATAACTTCAATGTCGTCGATAAATTTTAATCAGCAATAATCCTGTTCAAAATAAAGGTACAAATCTAGGTGATTCCTTCAGTGTTCTTTCTGTATGAACAGGTAGTGGAAGGTTTTTTTCTGACATTTTGACAATAGAGGGACGTGTTTTGCACAACACATTAAAAATTGAACTCGAGCTGAACTCGGAAATTCCTAGTATTTCGTAGGTGATATCCGGGAACTCTCGCTTGGTTAAGGTTTAGTGTGAGCTGTCGGGAAAGGCGTCAGGGTCACGGGTGAACACTAGGCTCACACGTGAACGTTAGGGAACATATTCAAGCAGTAGGTATTTAAGAAGTAAATCGCTGTAAAGTTAGCGTCTCTGTGGTGTAGTGGTAGCACTTCCAGACTTGCAAACTGAGAGACCCTGGATTCGATTCTCGGTAAGAACAGAACATTTTTTAGTGTTAGGGTTTCCGGCCTTCCTTCTCAAAATTCACGGTAATTTGGTAAAATCTCTGGTGACACACTTCCCTAAGATGATATGTAACCTCTGAAAAATAAAATAATCAGACTTAACTAACGTTCCTCCCCCTTAATGATAATTGAATGCTGTAGACTTTTCCACCTGGTTACATTAGGGTCAGGATTAGGAGTGGAGTTAAGGAGAAAACGCAACCTTGGGACAGTCCGTAACCATTATCACTGTTTAGGAACTCTCTCATGAGGACGTCCTCTTTTTAATCATATTCCTAATCCTAAACCAAGCACTTTGCGGGAAAGTCCCATGTTGTTTCCCCTTGATGAAAGCCAAAACAGTTAGATGTACTCGTGCTAGTATGAAGTTTTGTAAGATTTAGATTTTTGCATGATTCATTAAAAGCAATACTATGACACTCTCCCACGGGCCTGTGTTGACGTTAAAGGGCGGGATCGAACCCCAGAATTCCATCAAATTTCGCAAATAAAGTGAGTACCTGATACCATTTCCGAATATACGCACTTTGATTGGTGGAAGAGATATCGTGCCGTGTGCAGATGCGACCCTCTAATAACCCTTCCAGGCATTCTTAAGTCCTTTTATAGTACAAAGTGGAAACGGAACATTTAGTAACGGAAATGGGGAGTGAGCAGACGCAAACAGGAAATCACATACAGTAGGATAAAGGGGAAAGTGTTCAAAGACACAAATGCAGAAAGAAAATGAAGAAGGCAGAGGGCGCGGGTTCAATTCCCACCGCATCACTTTCTTTCCTTCTTCCATTTTCTTTCTGCAGTTGTCTCCTTGAGCATTTTCCCCTTTATCCTACTTTGTGTGAGCATCTGTTTGCGTTTGCTCACTCACCATTTAAAGACTTTTATGAATTAATTATGTTTGAAAATATCTCCAGACCGCTAGATCTCAGAACATTGATACACTGTACATTCACCGTTTCTTCTCAGCAACACATTGATACCTTTGGTTTCGTTCCACAGGACTATGCACACAAATAAGCAAGCAGTGCTTTTTCACTTCCATCGGAGGTATTCATAGGTACCTATGTTACCTATACACTTCATTGTGGAGACGGGTGGGAGGATTCCATAGGTAATTAAAGGACCCATATTTTTCATAAAGCGATTTACCGAAACTTCCCCCGAGCCTTTCGTGGGCACCTTTATGCGCCTCACATTTTATACAGTAAAACAGAAGATGTAAGTAACTTAGTGCCGCAAATAACGTCTGTCAAAGACCAGTAAGAAATGCCTGGAAAGGCCAAGAAGAAAATGACGTAGAAAGGTTGACCTGAATCAGTTACCTGTTGGAACAGGACATTCACCCGTCTCTCGGTCACAGTCTTTAGGACATTCTTCGTTGCACTTTATTGAGCAAGCTCGACCCCAGAGGTAAGGCGGGCATTCTGAAACTCCCCAAGAATAATACAATGCATCACTTCCCTCAAATGCAAAGAATGGTAAGTCTCCAATCTGCAAAGTCTCACACTGCGAAAACAGATCGCTTAGCTGCTTTCTGTTATGTTAGAACAAATACATTGTGAACACTATCAGTGCAGAAGTTTGTAGTGTTCATGAATAGCATTATTTTGTAATATTGTGAGCGGTTTTGGCATTTGTGCTTGGTCTACAGAAGTAGAACTGTAATAATGGCAGCACCCATATATGAAGAACAACTAGTCGTTCGCAAGTTAATGAGATCAGTCGGTGAGCACATTTATTGCTCTTTACCCATACCAGCTGTAAAAGGCTGATTCGTCTCTCTCCGCTTACATGGAGTGTGAAATTTTGCTCAAAACATCTACCATTTGAGCGGATATTGGTACACAATCTGGGCGAAAGTTAATCCTGTTGTTTCTACTGTTTTATGGCCAAAGCTAAAGCAGAAATACTTGTAGTTGCAAGAGTCGTAGTAAAAGAAGTTTAGCAAGAAAGGAAGTCGTAACCTGACAAAACCAGTTCAAAATGTTTGACGGTTTCCGTTTGCCAAGACGTCTCTCACAATTATCCTCACCAACAGGAGGTGGAAACGCCATTTTGTCTCTGTCATTCTGTCAGTTCCTCCCTCTCCCTCTCTCTTCCTCTCTCTCTCTCTCTCTCTCTCCCTCTCTCTCCTTCTCTCTCTCGTGCTGTATCATTATCTCGTCCCTACACCTATGTGCTTCTGCCTTCTCCTCTCCTATCCCCGTCTTTTTCACTCCGTCCTTCCATTATCCGTCAACCATAAAAAACTTTCCGCTTGGTTTGGGCAGATTCGAATCCTACAAGACTCGGATTCCGATTTAAATCCAGAGCTAGGATACCATGGTATTCGAGGTATTCGAGGTCCGAGAGGATGGAGGATATTTATGGAGTTTCCGCGCATCTCTTAAAATGATAAGAAAATGGCCACTAGGTTCTAAATAAGGTATGTTCATTTCAAATAAAACTGAAGGGTTACAACTGTACATTGAAAGGACAGAGACCCAAAACATAAGACATAAGGATTTCTTATAAACCGAATCTTTTCTTCTTTTTTTTTTGTGCTTTAAATTTCCAGTGAATCCAAGAATTTGAATCCAGACCAATTTTAGGATTCGAATCCGGATTCGAACCCAGGTATGAGGATTCAATAGATCGGCTATGAATTCGAATCTTGTCCACCATCACTATTACATACACCAAAACGAGCCACCCCTGGTGGATACTTACGCTCTGCACACCGAGGTCGGCGATACCCAGATCGGCCATGATGACAAACACCAGTAGTCGGTGGGCATATCTCGTTAGGATCTTTACAGTTGCAATCCCTTTCACAATCCAATCCATATTTGCCTGGTTCACAAATGGTCTCTGTGTGAGCAGCCGGAAAGTGTATTAGGCTAGGCGCGCATAGGGCAACTTTAGTTGCGCAACTGTTTAGTCGCCCAAATGTGAACAATGAAATAAAGAAGCATCGCGCGCACAGAAAACTGAATTTTCTGGCAACTAAAAAGTTTGTGTTTTGTCACAACATGCCGGCGACGAAACAGTTGCTCGAATTTCTGTAACATACAGGAAACCGTGACGCGGAGCGTACCGGAGACAAAACTGTCTTCGGTGCCAGTGCCATTCCCCACTTACGCTAAAACACAGCACAATGGAAAACGATTTAGCTTGGATTGAGAATTTTATTACTGTCATGGAAAAAAACAAACAACTGTGCTCTATAATAAGAGTACAGACGAATATGCGGACAGAGAGAGGAAAAGAAAAGCCTGGAACGAGGTGTGTGAGATTGTAGTGGAGAACTAGGGAGGTCTCAGTCCAGAGGAAAGACAAGAGAAAGGTGAATAAAGCCCTTATTATATTACAGTAATATGTTTAATTTTTAATTTTCAGCTTTTTTTTTTCATAAGAAATTTTACAAATTTAAATGACATATCTCTCCATAGTTTGCCTCAGTCCGCAAAAGCCCGAAGCGCCAAAACAAAAGGAAATAATCATGCAGTTGCCCGACTGTTGCCGTCTGTGCGCGCGGTTTCCAAAAAAAAGTTGCCGGAGACAAAACTGTCGCTGGGTCAACAGCAACTAAAAAATTGAATGTGCGCGTCTAGCCTTAGGGTCACGGATGAACACCAGACTCGCACATGGAAGTTAGGGAACATATTAGGCGGTAGGTATTTAAGAATTAAATTAGGTATTTTCAGCTCCATCACGTGACCTAGAAATTCTTGCTCACACGTTGGTTTGTTTAAAGGCTCTGCTCATGCATGATTGCTCGTCACTTATCAAAATATCCTAGCAATTCCTAGATCACGTGGCGTAATTGAAAATACCTCATTGCTGTGAAGTTAGCGTCACTGTAGTGTAGTGGTAACACGTTCAGACTTGCAAGCTGAGAGACCCTGGTACGATTCCCAGCAGGGACAGGAAATTTCATGTGTAGGTTTTTTTCGGCCCATGTTCTCAAAATTGATAATTCGCAGTAATTTGATAAAATTCCTGGTGACACACTTCCCTAGGTAATATTTTATGTAACATCTGAAAGACTTACCAAACTGAGCACACATTCCTCCCCATTAATAATAATAAAAGAAACTATACTATATATCTTGTCACCCGGTTACATCTGATAGGAGTGTAAGAAAATGACTTGCGATAGAATGTTTAACATGTTGTCACTTACATCGGCCACATAAAGGAAGGCACCACTCTTTTCCAGAGATTGCAATGCGCATAACATGGTGTGCAAATTATCATCATAAATGCAGTGAATTCCTTGGAAACTTGCACAACAAAGTGTTGAATGATACATTTTCCTCCCTCAAGGGAGCAGCTTATTTCAGCCACGTTTATACATGAACCTATGGAGGCTTTTCCTGATTTTCTCTCAAGATATAACGTCATTTCATTTAACATCAAAAGGTGTTGCTAGTTTCTGAAAATTCTGAGTCGATGCATAAAATTCCAAAGAGCCTCCATAGGAACATGCACAGAGATATTCAACACACATGGGTAAAATCTGATGTCAAACAACAAGTGCCATCGCTAATGATACTTGTTCTAAGATCATCACCTTTGAGGGAGAAGAATGTACCATTCAGCACTTTAGTGCGTAATTTTGAATAGAAATCCAGTGTACTCATGGACATAAGTTGCACACCTTGTTATGAACATTACAGTCTCTAGAAAATGGTAGTGCCTCCCTTTAAAGTTACCACAAGACGTCTTTCCCTTAGTAGTCACACACAGTCACCGCAAGACTGTTTATTAAATTTGCTACCACTTTTCCCTCATTCTTGCAGGAATTTTCCATTATACAAAGCCATTCTTCATAAACCAAACCTTAATATCTTTTATGAAATGTGTGAAGCAAGAAAAAATTAAATCATTTGCAGTCATGTGCCATAACATTTTACACAATGATCAGAGACTAGCCTTATGAACATCTTCTGGTGAATGGCTGTAACATGAATTGATGTATACTGTGAATGAATAGGAAGCATTAAAACGTGTACGGACGAACAGCTTGTGAAAGAAAGAGAAAGAAAGAGAAAGAGAGAGAGAGAGAGAGAGAGAGAGAGAGAGAGAGAAGAGAGAGAGAGAGAGAGAGAGAGAGAGAGAGAGAGAGCATTTGGTTGCTGTGTAAGAATGTTAAGAATGGACGTGGTTGGCAGTCGAACTGTGATCGCGGATGGCTGGGACGAGTTTTAGTAATGGAGAAACTAATGTGCGACAGACAATGCTATGAAATGAAATGGGAATGGATAATTTGTAAATATTTTTCAATGTTTATATATTGATGTTCAGTTTTGGCATAATTATGCCTACAGCAAACAAAAATTAAAACTGAAACTGAAACTGTTATTACTTGGAGGGGGTCTACTTACCAGCATAGATTTCCACTTCACAAATAGATAAATAATACAGTAGTCGCAATGGCCTAGTGTTATCAACGCGATAGAAGTTCCGTGCTGCTTGGATCGACACATTCGTTGCAAGTGTCGGTCTGTTGAAGATCTCGTACATAGTCGTCTCTCCTAAATGGCGTTCTCTAAACAGGACTGTACGCTCGCCTTTACAACTGATGGTTGTAAGAGTAAATCCTTGCATCATGTACCACAATTCTGTGAAACGACATGATCAAAAACAGTAACTCAGCATGGACCATGAAAATATCGATTTTTTTTTTAACGAATAGTTGTGGTCGAGGTAAGCATGCGAATATGACGTTTCCTGGTGTTAGGATCATACGAAAAGTTAAAAACAGGAATCTTATTTGAATTTCACACCCATTTCATAACGTGCAAACTGATCGCAATACCAGGAAAGGTAAAAATTTATTTGTAACCCACCCTTGGCCTAGTGTTAAAACTGACCCAACACAGGTCTTCATTATGTAAATTACAGGACCAATAAAACGACAATGATAATGTCACTTCGCCATTATTCTGCTCTATATTCTCCATTGTTCACCTGGAGTCCTGAATTGATTCACATGTCATCCAAATCTGGATGCTTTTCCTTTTCTACCCCTCTTAGCATAAATCTCTAGCTTTGGCCTCTCACGTTTGTTCTCCTTTGCCCCATGCCAGGCCGGAGACAGAAAGCACCTGCAAGCATGGCAGTGATCTGACCGTCTCTTCAGCAGGAACAGCCAAAGAAACAGTTCACCCACTATGAAGCGCAGGAAGAAGACACAAGATCCCACACAACATCCCGCTCCAGACAATACACTCCTGCAGTCCATCCTGGACAAGCTGGACGACCTTGAATCCAGGTATACAAGCCTGGGACAGGCAGCGATGGGACAGTCCATCATTACTGAGCTTAGAGAACAGCCTCCTTCCACTCCAAAGTCTCCAGATCAGATAATGACAGGCTGTATAGCAACCACCACACAAACTTTGACGGATGAGTTTGTATCCATTCCAATATTCTCTCTGGCTGTCAGTGGCAGTTAAAGAACAAAATCTGGCAACATGAGGCCATCGATTTTGGGAAGTTGATACACAAGGACAACAACCCCGAACTGGCTTTCCAGCTAGATCCTGGCCGGAATACAATCTTCCGCAACCCCAAAGTGAAGAAAGTGGCATCTTTATCACTCACACAATGGCTAAGTGTTTGGGCAATCTATGTTGTCATTTAAGCCCGGCAACATGGCCATCTCATTTATAAGATGGGCAATCATGAGGCAACAGTACAAGAGCTGGCTACCAGTAGCAGATGGTTGAGCAAGGTCAAGCCCAGTCGACTACGGTAAACTGGGTACGATACATGCGTTCTTGCACTAAACGGCTTCCTCCCCGCCCGCCAACCTCTTCAAAAGTGAGCAGATACCAGCGGGTGCTTGCAGATCCTAATCATGGCGGAAACTGCCGGTTTTGGTCAGATTGCCGATACCAGCATAAATGCTTCTTCTGCCTGGGCACCCACCCAGCCAGCAAGTATGCCACTGGCTCTTCTTCCTCCCGACAGCTTCAGCCTTTTCGGATCCTCAGCCGCGTCAAGCAGCCAACTGCCACCCGTCCCCCTTCAGAACAGCGAGAGCGGCAGAAGCCAGCAGGAACCAAACCAGGAAACTCCAACATCTATCAAGCCAAACAGACTCAGATACTGGCTTCATGGCTACAGTCAAGCTAAAACTATCTTTCTTGTTCATGGTTTTTCACATGGTTTCCGAGTTCATTTTCAAGGCACACACCCATTACGTTTTGTGAACACTTTAGCTTCTTCTACAGAACATTCAGCGGTCATTGCTACGAAACTGGCAAAGAAATTGCTAAGGGCAGAATTGCAGGGCCCTTCCCTTCCCCACCTTTTCCCGAGTTTTCTATGTTTCCTCTTGGGGTGGTCCCCCAAAAAAGAACCCGGAAAATTTAGACTTATCCTCCACCTATCTTATCTAGAGGGTGATTCAGTGAATGATGGCATTAATTATAATTCAAAGGCTAAAGGAATTGGCTACTTTATGGCAAAGTCTGATATTGAAAGTGCTTTTAGGATCGTTCCGCTCCACCCTTCCCAATATCATCCCTTATTATTTCCGAGGGAGAGTCAATTTTATTATGACAAAGTTTTGTCCATGGGCTTGGCAGAGGACCCTTGTTTCTTAAAGCCTTTGCAAAGGCTTTAGAATTCATTGCCTACGGGAAATTGCAATGCAATAATTTATTATTTAGACGATTTCTTTTTTGTAGCTCCTACCCATGAAACCTGTGATGTTTATCTGCAATAATTCTTTGCCATGTACAGTGACCTTGGTGTTCCCATTGCTCTGGAAAAAAAGTTAGCCCCCTACCCATGAAACCTGTGATGTTTATCTGCAATAATTCTTTGCCATGTACAGTGACCTTGGTGTTCCCATTGCTCTGGAAAAAAAGTTAGCCCATCTCAAGTACTCACTTTCCTAGGTTATGAGATCAGCTCAACAGCAAGCCAAGTGAGGCTTCTAGAGCTGTACAAAGATACATTTTTGTCTCTCATGCACCGAAAATCAGCAACTCTTAAAGAGATCCAATCCCTAATTGGGCTACTCAACTTTTCATGTGCGGTTATCGGACCAGGCCGCCCTTTTCTCCGCTGCCTTATTGACAAAACCAAATGGTGAAAAATCGTTCAATTGTATCAGCATCACTAATTCAATGAAAGCAAATCTCTCTGTCTAGCAGCATTTTATGGCGGAACACAATGGCATATCTATGTTCCTGCCCACCAGGTGGTTATAGAGTCTGAGCTGAATTTCTTTACAGTACAGACGCAGCAGCAGGGGTAGGATACGGGGGCTATTTTGGCAACAAATGGTTTTTGGGTCCCTTAGATGAAGCCTGGAAGACATAACATCACTGTCTTAGAAATCTATCCTATCACCTAGCAATTCAACTTTGGGGAGAAAGCTTTAAAAATCCATGTACTGTATTATATTTCATACTGACAACATGGCTGTGAAGGAAATTATAGATAACCAAACTTTCAAAGATCCAATGATAATGCACCACCTCCGCCCGCGAGTCCTGCATTGTTCAAAAATGTAACATTCTCTTCCGGGCACAGCGGTATAATGAATACCATAACCGACTGCCTTTCCCGTCTGCAGGTTGCGAAGTTCAGACGTCTACACTCGACCGGCAAATCGCTGTCCAGAGGTGGTCCCACCCCTGCCCAAATTGCCCCACTCAGACCAGCCATTGAAGAGTTGCTGTCAGCAGCTCTGGCTCCCAGCTCTCAGCACTCATACATTCAGGGCATGATCTCTTTTTAAACAGTTTGTATCAGCCTTGAAATTGCAGCAGTCCCCACCTATCAGGGTTTCGACATTGGCACTTTTCATGGCGTATCTCGGGAACAGACAATATAATCCGTCCACTGTTCTTTCAATGATGTCCGCAGTCGGATACATTCGCAGACTGTATAACCTGCCTGATCCATCTGAATCCTATTTGATTAACAAAATAATGGCAGGATTCCGCAAATGTTACGGCACCATGGATGCCCGATTACCGATTACAGTGCCAATCCTACAACAGATGGTCAGAGCCCTCTGTCTTACAGTCAGCTCCATCTATAGACGCAATTTACTCAATGCCATGTTCATACTAGTGCACTATGCATTTCTTTGAATTGGAGAAATCACGACCTCTAGCAACAGCCAACCAATTTTAGCAATCTTTGACGTCACACTGCAAGGGGATCATATACAAATTCAGCTTAAGGCATTGAAGCACAATCAAGACAGCCCTGCAGTCTTCCTTCTCAAGAAAACACTTGACTCGCCCATCTGTCCGGTCACATTCCTGACCTCTTATCTCCACTATATGGGGACCTGTCCCAGGTCCTCGCTTCATCCTTCCACCATCTAGACCTGTTCCTCGATAATGGTTTGCCAAGGAACTTGCCAAGTCTTGAAACTTCATTGGGCTTGATACCAGAACCTTCAGGGGTCATAGCTTCCCGATTGGGGCAGCATCGGAGGCAGCAGCACCGGGCAAATCAGATATACAAATTCGCGTCTTAGGTCGGTGGAAGTCTGATGCATTTCGGCGATACATATGGAGTTCATAACCTTTCAGCTGGCGAGATTCTTCCTGTCAGTCTGGTTCTCACCACATCCTAGGAAGACTATCCTGAAAGTCTCTGTTTTCATACCTAGGTGCACTTTTGCTTCTGCCTTCCTCCCCCATACTTGTTTTCGTGATGCCTCAAGACATAACCAGGTGGATGGTTCTGACTCGAGGCCGTGGAAGAATCGCCAAAGAACAAGACAAATAAGCAGCAACACACAACAATCTATTTTTGTAGCCATGTTTACATCATATATAATTAATATATATTTCTCCTACATGCAGATTGTTTTCCCATGTACAAGCATTGTATATATAATTGTTCTTGATCCATTGCTTATCGTTTCTCTTCAATATCAAAATACTCTTGCCAACATATTATGAATTAAATTGCAAGAGTATTTTATTCCAATCTCAGGAGATGTGTTATGTTTTTACCATTGTGCACATGGAGTGGAAACAGGAGAGAAGGAGAGAACAGCTGTATGCTAAGGGTTGGGATACAAAGATAATTGAGAGTATAAGTGTTACTTTGCAGTCCAATAGCACAACCTTAGAGAGCTTACAACCCCCGTCGCTTCCTTTCGTTATTCGTATCTGGAACACTGGACTATTTCCTTAAAGTGCGACTAAAGTACTTTTATGGTGTAGTGCACAGAATCCTGTGAAATTACTATTTTAACATGCATCAGTGATTCAAACTTCCTACTGACCTTCTCAAACCCATCAAATCTAACGCGTTTCGAAGAAATCACAAAGAAACACATGCCCATGCCCTCCTGTGTTAGCGTCACCGCTGCTCGCCTCGCCAGAAATACGTGACGTCACCAACACCAGTGTACACGCCTCATGGCTATTACGCGTCGGGCTCAAGGCTATTACGCGTAGCGCTGCACTCAGTAGGGCTCGCTCCCACGTGGAAACAATGGGTTATTGTTGTGCGGTAAACTGTAAATCTAGAGATGGATCCACAGAAGACACCGTACAGCACGCGGAGGCATCTGTTTAAGTAAACACTGATGTGGACATGCATGCTAGCAAAGTTAGATCTAGATCGAGTCTAGTCTACTAAGTTGAGAGTAGTCTAGACTAGCACTTGGTCAACAATACAGAAAGGTAAACTGTGACAGAATGCTTGCTTACCATTCCTGAAATGGTGTCCAATAGTCTTCTCCTCAATTATATCCTCGTCATCTGTTTTTCGGCGCAGGGGCTCGAACTGATACGGCTCGACCGGTGCTGTCATTGTTCTAGATCGAAAACACCGCGACTTCCGCGCTGACGTGACGTTTCCGGTGCGGTTTTTTCTTACAATTTCAGAATAGGTTAAAAGTTGTAAAATTAATTTCGAAATATTATTTTTTAACAAAAATGATGACTTTTGATCTAAAACTTGATATTTAAAATATAAAAACTGTCGGAAATCACATTTTTTCTAGCACTTAAGTCGCACTTTAATATCATGTAGCTAAACAGCGCTGCTGTAGATGCGTGGCTAGTGAATAAAAGAGATAAAGCAGTGAAGATGTCTGGCTCTTTTCATTAGTTATTAATATAACAGAAAGAAAAGGTTATTTTTAGACATATAATGAAGGAAAACGCGTTACCAAATTACTCCATATGCAGATAACAAACTGTATCTACGTCTGCCCTTTAGGATCAGGAAGTCGTCATTTAGTTTACTCGGATGATGTTAAAAAGAAAAAAAAAATGAGAGGTCCTCGTGTGTACGAGCACATTAAAAAGCTCTTGAAAGATTTAAAAGCTTTCCAGGCAAAATTGATACGAAAATTCTACCCAGTAATGTTGTCTTATACGAAGTTACTGTTGGTGGTAATGTAACCGTGTTCTTCATTTTCCAGAAGTCAGCAATGGGCAGAGGCAAAAAATGCAATGTATTTATGCCTCTGAGACAGTTTTACTTCTACTACTACTACTATTACTACTACCACTACTACTACAGCCTCCAATTCTACAATTGATCTAGTCACACTATTACTGTTATTGTTACTAGTCATACTACTACTACTATTACTACTTATTCTACACATACTACTACTTCTACATCTACTACCATTATTTCTACTACTACTACTACTACCACTATTAATTATTATTATTACTACTACCACTACTTCTACTACTACTTCTACCACTACTATTTCTTTTACTACTCTGCTGCTGCTGCTACTATTACTTCTACGACTACTACTGCTGTTGCAGCTACTAATACTACTTTTACTATTATTACTACTACTAATACTACTACTACAACTGCTACTACTACTACTACTACTACTACTATTACTACTACTACTACTACTACTGACATGGAAAAGTAATTTAATGTCTATTTTTTTTCCACCGTTTCGTTTTTCTTAGCAGTTTGAGTTCTCTCTGTCCCTCTTTGGATCCTGCCTTGGGACGAAATAAACACTGCAGACCCTCTAACTAAAAGATTTTGTGTGTCTTTTCGAGACCCACATACATCAATGTTGCCATTCTGGTCACGTGCTTGTCCCAATTGACTTTTTTCCTCTACATTTCCATACCCACGATGTTGAAGCTAATTTAGATGGAAAAAAATAATATCATGTTACTGTTAAAGATAAGAAAAGAATACGGCATATTCTCCACTGTTACATACATTTTACGATCTTTTCCAACACCACACACAAAAAATTCTCTTATGTAGGGGAAAGACAAATCGCAATTCATACAGCCATTCACCTTACGAGGGCAACACAGCAAGCATACCTGGCCTGTTGTAAACCTTGATACTTTTGACAAGGTATTCGCGTGGGAGACTTAAATTCCATTCTGGAGGTTCTACGTGAGGCTCAACGAAATCCGTGCTGCTACAATACTGCGTTCTCTCCGTTGGGTTAACTCCCATTTGAAGAGCATTTTCACCGTGCACTCCGTCAACAGCCTTGTGTGCGCTCCATCTACTACGACTGAAAGACTGGGTAACAAACGCTTCGAGAGCAACATTGCGACCTAGGGAAGGAAAAGGAAATACTTGTTGCAATAAATGAATTTGTGACATGGTAGAAGATGCTATAAATTAAAATGGTCTAATATCTGACGAACAGGGCTGTTTTGCTCTGACCTGGCGTTATAGAAAAGTCAACTCTGCTACTACCACCACTGTTGCTGCTGCTAGTGCCCCTGCTGCAACGACGACAACAACTTCTTCAACTGCTACTACCACAGCCACCATAACCACTACTATTACTACTATTATTCTTGCTAATACAACTACTTCTACTACTACCACTGCTACTACTACTA
This sequence comes from Ellobium chinense, assembly GCA_033807755.1. NCBI lineage: Eukaryota > Metazoa > Mollusca > Gastropoda > Ellobiida > Ellobiidae > Ellobium > Ellobium chinense. The sequence continues at coordinate 11,445 of JAWQUT010000575.1, read as the reverse complement.
CTACTACTTTTTTTTGTTGGGGGAGGGGGGTGAGGGGATGGATATGGCCGTGGATGTAGTAATAATATAATTCTATATTTCTTGGCCAGCTTGTAGCTGTGAAATGCCTTACCACTTATGGCATACATGTGTATGTCCTAACCCTTTGGTCCAACCAGTGCTAGGAAGTATATTATTATGTACATCCCGCCAGAACGTATCGCTTCAATGTTGTATCCGACGGATCACAATGTCTTATGGCATATGTGAAAGATATAGTCACACTGCTAGTGACCACTGCCTGTAAATTACATCGACACTTTATATTCCCCAGGGAGCTGAAAAAGTCTTAGAGTGATCTGGCCTGCTGGGGGTACAGATAATGTGAGGTCGCATGAGAGGGTATTAACCTGGGTACAAAACTTATAAACGTATTATTATTATTACAATTATTATTATTATTACTATTGTTGTTAAGATTAGAATATCTGTGGAAAAGCAGGGTGTGTGGAACAGTCGGGTTGGACCAGGATCAACAACACTCACTATACAAGACCCTCTATTTTTTTTGTAAGCTGTTGTTCGGCGTAAAACAATGAGGCAGATGCGGTTTAGCTTGTAAAATTTGGATCTAATAACAAGTCAAAACTGTACAGAGTTTTAATAGGAAAAAGAGGGAAAATCATCGTTATATAAACAACTCAGATCATCAAAGAAATGATTTGACGAATGTGGAAAGAGCGTGATGATATAATATCTGTTTAGAATTTTTACATTCAAAGCTATGATACAGAGACCTGAAAAAAATTCTTGGAATCCCACCAAGTGTGTGTGTGTGTGTGTGTGTGTGTGTGTGTGTGTGTGTGTGTGTGTGTGTGTGTGTGTGTGTGTGTGTGTGTGTGTGTGTGTG
>JAWQUT010000574.1:396227-408275 GCA_033807755.1 Ellobium chinense | reverse complement strand
GCCCTGGGCTGGGACTGTCAGGTCAAGGGTGTGCTCAGGCGGAAGAGGAGGTGTTCGGCCTTGACCAGTGAAAATGGTAGGGTGTGTTTACAAATAGCAACCAAGCTCAAAATTTCAATGGGCTTGCTGGGGTTAGGTCAGTCTTAAAAGTTGGGCCACATAATGAGCTTCAATCTGATATATGTCTGGGTCAAAGCTAAAACTTTGGGTTCAGAGGGTAGCTCCAAAGGCTAATATAGCCCAAATAGGAAAAAAGGGCCCAGCATCATTACAGGTCTGTAACCTATATACAGTACATATACTAGTCAAAGCACCCGCCAATTTGCGGCGTTATCGTGCGACCAAACTACATCTATAACATTAAAATCGCTCCTCTTTTTGTAATTGTTGTGCTCACACACCTCATTGTGTGCAAACATATCGGTTACGCTGAAAAACACAAAAATTACGCTAAATTTTAACCATTTTTCTCAACGTCGACCTGTCTAAAAACCCGCCATATTTGAGGAATTTAGCCTCAAAACATCAATTTGGCTGCAGACACCACAATAGTAGTGACGTCATGAGCATAACCGTCCATTTAAAAACACCAAACTGGGACTGTATTTACGTAATCATCAAAATAATACTTACGGACCGTTTAAGGCAAAGGAATTATCAAAAGAAACACCTTCAGACCATAAGGAAGGTGTATGCAAAAGTTTGAGTTGGTTGGTGCACAAATAGTCGAGATATGGCTCCTACAAAATTTTGTGGGGTTTTTTATAAGATCAGTTATATATAATACATGACAATGTATATATATAAGAAAAGTCACAACCGCATTAACAGGTTAAATCTTAAATTTATTCTCAAATTTTCCCCGTGGGCCTTCTTCAGGAGAAATTTATCAACTAACTAAACAGACAAGGTACTGAACCGAACAAACCTCACCCACTTTCAAGCACATACAACTCGTATACAAAAATAGAAGGCTGGGGTTCGAGGCAGGTCATGTTAAAAGGTAAAACCATGAGTGGGAGAAACAGAACGAGAGAGAGAGAGAGAGAGAGAGAGAGAATAGGTGAAAGAGAACGAGAGGGACTGTGTATATATGCGAGCTGTACAAAAAAAAAAAAAAAAGATATATTATTATATATATATATAATACTCTGAGCTTAAGGTTACCCGGCACTGCACGAGTTGCACTTAACGACAAACCACCACTTGTGACAAGTAGGTGACATACTCTTTAGCCCAGCCTTCCACTTGTGGTGAGCAGTCGAGAAGTGTGTCAAGAGTCGCGGGGTAAACACTAGGCTTGCACATGGAAGTTTGGGAACATTATATTCAGGCAGTGGGTATTTAAATTTAAGCATTCTCTCCCCTCTTTCCCATTTCCCTACTCTCTTTCTCCCTATCCCCTCCTTCTCTCTATCTTTCTCCCTCCCTCACACTCTCTCTCCTCTCCATTTCTCTCTCCTACTCGTTATCTTTTTCCTTCTCTTGGGCTCTCTCTCTTCTTGCCTATGTCTCCTTGCCTCTCTTCCTCTCTCCGCCTTCTTTAGCTGTCTCTATCAACACCGTCTTTGCATGTTACACGTAACATTGTATAATAAGTGCCGAAGTTTCATGCCCTGTTGAACACCTAAGACCTTCGGTAATAAAAACCTGAATAAGATTTATTAGACTAAGTTTCCAAGAAATCATTCAAAGCAAAGTAGAAAGGAGCAATAAACAGCCTGCAAAGTGCTTGTAAACTATTATGCCTATCTCTCTCTCTCTCTCTCTCTCTCTCTCTCTCTCTCTCTCTTATGGGCATAAACATTAATGTTTTCGAACAATCATCAGTCGGTGTTTATTTTGGCAATCGTTGGTTCCTTCCTTCAGCGACATACAGTAGTTCTGTACACGTCAACAGGAAGCTGTTTATGAATGGTTTGTTAAGCTATGAATGCGTAAGTACTGGAAAATCCGAAAGTCGAAAGATTACAACGGCTCTGAAACACGAGTTTGTATAGTCTCCTCAACATGTCAAAAAAGAATCAGAAGGGAGAGAGAGAAAAAGAAAACAACACTCTTACTGTGGCTTTTCCTCTTCCATTTTAAAAGCGGATGTGGGGGAAAAGGGGAGGGGGAGAGGGGATGAAGGGCAGACAGAAGTCGAAGTGAAACAATATATTTACCCTACCAATCTTTCCCCACTCTTTCTTTAATGCTGAAATATCTAAGTTCCCCTTGCCCTTCCTTATTGTTCGCTTCCACTCTTCCAATTTCCTTCCTTTTTTTTTCTTTCGCCCTTCTTTCTTTTCTCTTTCTTTTTCTTACACCTGGCATTCTCTCCCTTCTTTCCCATTTCCCTCCTCTCTCTCTCCCTTTCTCCTTCTTCTCTCTATCTTTCTCTCCTCCCTCACTCTCTCTCTCCTCTCCTCCCTTATCTCTCCCACTCGTTTTCCCTTTTATTCTCTTGCTCTCTCTCTCTTCTTGCCTATCCCTCCTTCTCTCTCTTACTCTCTCCGCCTTCTCTATCTTTCTCTCTCTCTTTCTCTAGCGTTTTCTTTCTCTCACTTTCAGTCTCTTTCCCTACAGTTCTCTTCTCTCTCTCTCCCTCGCTTTTTCCTCAGTTTCTTCCTCTCTTTCTCTCACTCTCTCTTCTCTCTCTCTCTTTCCATTCTCTACCTTCTTCTCCCCCCATCTCCTCTCGCCTCTTTATGTGCCTGTCATTCTCCTCCTCTCTGTCTCCCTCATTTTCTTTCTCTCTCTCCCCTCTCTCTCTTTCTCCCCTCCCTTTCCCTCCGAACTCTGAAATGTCACATCAGTCCGTCATTCCTCTAGCCCGCTATCAATGAGGAAGTGAAAAAGGGTCACAACTTAGACCTGTAAGTAGACACTATCACAAGATGACCCTATTCAACAAAATATAGCCTAACAAGCAGTGGCGGCTCTACTCTTTAAGCGACGTAGGCAAAACCCACCTAAAAATTTCTGGGCGAAGAAGCATATTTTAATTACAGTTCACGTCTAGTTCTGTACCTTACGACAACAAAACCACATACATCTTTTAATTGCAAATAAATATTGGCTTTTATTTTTAGTCATTGTAAATAGGGGAAAAACAGCTTTTAGTTTATGAGGAGACAGGGCTATGTTGTGTGTGTGTGTGGGGGNGGGGGGGGGGGGGTGGTAAAAAGGAGTATCGTGGTGCCCACCCAGTTGTCGGAAGCACGAGCCGCCCCTGATTTATCCGCGTGCTGTGAACCATCTAGAAAGTGGCAATGTCGAACTAATGTGCTACTGTATTGTATACATAAGAGAGGGGGCAAATGTCAAAGCGAAACGATAGGATGGCCGATTCTGGGTCACACGGTGAGAGTGTTACATAAACTGTACGTGTTTGGTGGTCGGTACTAGTCTAGAGAAAAGTACCATTTTAAAAGTACTGTTCATTGTTCTATGTAAGCCCGTGTATATATTAGGTCTTTAATCTATATAGACGATCTTCGTAAAATTAAGGCAAAAAGAAACCACTCCAGTGATGCAAGGTTTGGTTTCCGATAAAATGGACCAAGTATAAAAACATCTCACTGCAATGAGATTAGACTAGTCATAAAATCTGGACTGGGGATGCACAATAATAAACTACCGTCGTGAAGCGGTGATAAAATGAAGTCTAATGTCCGCTCGCAAGAATATATAAGATAGCCTACTGTATACTGTATATAATATCCTGTATATACGCATCTGCTTGCCGAACGCTGGGTGTGACGATCGAATTTTGCAGCCCGGTGTCAGTTGACCGGCCGGTGGACAACACGTGTGCGGTCATTATCTGTAACAATGGCCATACCCCACAGCTGGTGTCAGGCGCCTCAGACTAGGAGAGTTAAAATCTAACCGTTATCCACCACCCTAGTCCTCCCACTTTATACGTCCCAACTAAATCATAGTAATAATTATACCACCACCACCAATAACAACAACAACAAAACAACAACAATAGCAGCAACAACAACAACAACACCAACAACAACAAAACAATAACAATAGGTACTGTAAACTGATTTTTCAAACTAAGCACATCTCATTTTTTTGCTTTTAACTGAAAAGTACTAATGATTCTAAGAATTTTGATACCAAATCCAAGGCTGTATCTTAATTTTTAAGAAAGTTACACAAATTTAAAATGTCGAGAAATTTGTCCTGTTGCGTAGTGTGTCTGGTGCCCAACTTTGAAGGCGTGTATTTCATAAAATATTCCACTCACACTCCCATAACTTCTTAAACTCATAGTCTATGACATATTGAACAAACTCAATTTTTTTCAAGGATGTCATAACATAAGAAAACTGAAATTTGTTAATGTAAACTTGGCTCCTGGCCACATTTTGCAAATTTCGTCAAGGGAGACAAAAACATGGAATTTCATCGTTTTTCAAAACATCATAAGTCATTAACAAATTCANTTTACTGGGATCGAACCCAGGGTCTCTCAGCTTGCTAGTCTACTACCACTATATTATCTACACCACAGAGACACTAACTTCACAAAGCGAACCCAGGGTCTCTCAGCTTGCTAGTCTGCTACCACTAGATCTACACCACAGAGACACTCACTCCACGGCAATTTAAACTTTAAATATCTACTGCCTGAATAGTTTCCTAACTTCCATGTGAAAGTCTCGTGTCCATCCGTGACCCTAACACATTTTTCAATATCTTGCAGAATTATATCGTCCATAAATTTTGTATTACATGTTTTGTATTTGCTGTGTTGTCTGTTCTCATGTACGACTGCACAGGACCAAGTTAAAATAATCATACTGTAGTAATAACAATACTAATAATAACATTTGAATTTAAATGAACTGTCAAATACGTTTATAATCATAATCTAGACTCGTCTAAACCTATTTTCATGCAATTAATTATGCACGTGGCTGGTCGTACTAATTCGGACCTGTCAAAAATATCGAATTTTGCCATATGCGTGTCCATGTTATGGGATGTGAATTCAGGAAAATGAACATTGTAGTAACTTTTAAAAATAAACGTTGTTATCACCCCTCTAACATGTACAGCAACTAAATGAACAGTTTACAAGAGATTACCTTGAGCGAGGGAAACCGCAAAAAACATCAGTAACATCCACATTTTGCGACATAAATCCACTGGAAAAAGCAGAGGTCCAGTGAAAACGATAGATGTATGATGTTCTGGTCTCAGTCAGATGTGGGCAAAGTTAATGTATAATCCAGTTTCCATTCACACCTCCTCAAATCAAAAACCCACCAGAGCCCTGAACTTTCCTGGAAAGACCCAACCACAAAAACATCCGCCGACACAGGAAATACCGGAACATTTTATACACATGTTCACATGTCAAAGCAAGCTATTCTCATGTTATCTGTGTCGAGGCCTCCCTAAAGCACACAGCAGTAAGTGGAAAGCACGGTGGTGGCCTAGAAAGGGTATTTGTGACTAGGGGTGGGCAGAGAACTGCTTTGCGGGTAACCAGTTATCTGAGTGATCCGTTTATGAAAACTGGATAACCGGTTTGGGAACCAAATTTTAAACAACTGAGGAAAGTAAATCCAGATCGGTTGATTCATCCTAGCGACAGTCACGACTGACCCGCTCTCTCTCGCTCGCGTGGTCGCGAGCCAGCGCGTCACACTAGACCTACTGTAGCGTTAAATGGGGAGGAAATACTAGATCTACACCAACCCCTCCTTCCTCCTCCTCCTCCCCCCCTTCTGTTTCCTTTCTTGTGAGTCTTTGATCGCTCAAGCTTATAATTAAATTATAAAACGGTCAAAACTGTTCTTTTTTTTTTTTTAGGTTTTGTGTGTGTGTGTGATTTTTGCTTACACTATTATTTATTTATTTATCTATCAGGCCATGGGCCAAACAAAATTGGACACGCATCTTGCTTTTATTTGCATAATCATAGCCTCAAAAAATCTAGACGTCTATGAAACAAAGAAATTTTAATAGTAATCAAACCTATTGCCACCCACCCCCTTTCTCTCTCTCTCTCTCTCTCTCTCTCTCTCTCTCTCTCGTTTTGTTTTGTACATGGTATGATGTAGATCATAGCTGAGTGAGTAGTGACTGAGCCCTTCCCGCCCCTACATCGTCTGCCCCCCCAAAACGGTGGTGCCCCTCCCTTCCCCTGTTCCTTGCTAACCAGACTTTTCCCGCCCACTGAAGCTTGACCCACTTGTGTGCAAGACACGAAAAATGACTTGCTTGCTAGGCTAGGCTGCCCGACCTTGTGTCCTAAGCTAGGCCACACATTCCGCTGGGCTTGTTCCACGCGCAGCCCTCACCTCTCTCTCGTGTTTTCAAAACGAATTTGGATAACGAGATCCGATTGGCCGCTGCGAAACGAACCAAATGTAAACGGTTCGAAATCCAAGTTGAAAAGCAAGTCCAGTCTAAAATTTGGTTAACCGGATTCGTCCGAATATCTGGATAACAAGTTTTCGAACCGGATCTTTGCCCAGTCCTATTTTATAATATCGCTCTACTCCACAAAGATGTGTATGTATGAAGTTTTATATCCTAGTCTGTATTTATCTAAAGCAGCCTAGGGTTTTCCACAGAGACGTAATGGGGGGAGGATGATGCATCGATCGTGCACTTTTTGATACCAACATATCACTTTTACGGCAAGTTCCTGATGCCAAGTGTAATTAAAATTGAAATGAAACACTTGATATCTCCGATGGCTAGACGAGGCACTATGACAGACTGAAATTTTCAATTACACCTCTATAACCCAGCAAAATGAATACCACTCAACATAATGGTACTATCTTTGACCGGTATGGGCTTTCAGCAAATTCAAGATCTGGTGCTTCAAGTTTATGCTGATAGCAAAACAGCTATGGCCCCTGCTTATCTACGAAATAAGCTCAAGTACTGTAGAGGAAGATTATTAAGTTCACAAGGAAATGGTTAGGAGTGCCACCAACTCACTCTGTCTGTCTGTCTGTCTGTCTGTCTGTCTGTCTGTCTGTCTGGCTGGCTGGCTGGCTGGCTGGCTGGAAACTTTTGTCTGTTAAAAATATTGGGGGGCAATCAGTATGAACTTCTCTCTTTCTTCCATGACTTTCAAAATAAACAAGAAACAATAAATCACATTACTACCAACATTTCCTCTTTCTCTCTCTCTTTCTTTTTCTCTCTTCTCTCTTTTTCTCTCTCTATCTCTCAGTCTCTCTCTCTCCCTCCTCCGACCCTTTTATCCATTTATTTACAAGAACAAAGGGTATCAATGTGAACTTCTCTCTTTTTCTCCTGACTTTCTGAATTAAACAAAAACAATTACTATCTTACATTATCCATCTCTCTCTCTCTCTCTCTCTCTCTCTCTCTCTCTCTCTCTCTCTCTCTCTCTNTCTCTCTCTCTCTCTCTCTCTCTCTCTCTCTCTCTCTCTCTCTCTCTCTCTCTCTCATGATTTTAATATGCTTTTGGTGTGTTTTGATAATATGTTTAAATAAATCACCGGTCGGCATCCTGGATGATGAAGATTTATGCTAAATTTATGATAACGAAAAATGTTTTTTTTTAAGACATCTCTGTGTATATCTTTCGTGGAATATAGCTTACGGAGAAAATTAATGCCATGCTAATATACAGGTATATGTTGCGAAAACGAAATAGAAATACAACTTATATTCACATACTCACACTCACAGACTCCGTGAAACCATTTTTGATAACCCTGCCGTTTAAATACGGCGATAACCAAAGCCGTTCTCTTTTTTCATAAATTCAGCATAAAACATCATCATTTTACAATGCTGGGTGATTTATTTGAACATGTTATCAAAACACAGCAAAAGCATAAAGTCATGAGAGAGAGAAAGAAGGAGAGATAGCCATGAGGAGAGGGAGCCGGAGAGAGAGGGAGAGGGAGAGAGAGGGGAAAAGGAGAGAGAGGGGAAAGAAAGCAGAGAGCAGGGATAGAGGAAGTGATGGAGAGAGAATCAGAGACAGGGGGAGAGAGATGGAGAGAGAGCAGAGAGAGGGAGAAAGAGTAGAGAGAGAAAGCAGAGACAGGAGGAGAGGGAGGAGGAGAGAGAGAGAGAGCAGAAGAGAGTGCAGTGAGAGGGAAAGACAACAGAGACCGGGAGAGAGAGACAGGGAGAGAGAGACAGGGAGAGAGAGACAGGGAGAGAGAGACAGGGAGAGAGAGAGAAGTGGGAGAGAGAGCAGAGACAGAGAGACGCCAACTCACGAAGTTGCACAAACACACACACATACACATCACTAAAGCAGATAAAATCAAAGTAAATTTCAGTCTGACAACTATTAGAATAGAGGTGATGAAATTATTACTCGGAAAGATACTTAATCAACATGTATGAATGATTTGAATTGAACCTTTAATGGTTCCAGCCTGGTAAAACAGCGAATAAATTCAGGATGTGAATTCCAGGTCGAAGGCCCTGCATGTACAAACGCTCTATCACGACTATCACCATATGTTTTCAGATGAGAACGAGGAATGGATAGGCGCTTTCAGTCCATAGATCTTAAATTCTTGGGGGAAGGGGGGAGGGGGGACACATAGGTAAATAATAAATCTGGAAAATGCGTAGGTGCAGTCGACTCCTGAGTGCTGCAAGAGAGATTGGCTACTTTGTATTCAGTTCTAGATCCCATCATGGACAAACTTCCAGATATCTTCCCTGGAAGGATTTATCATGTTTTGACTTCACGTTGATAAAATCCGAATATACGATAAGAGCGTGAAGAATCTCTATCTGATGCTTGAGCTCAGAGCAAGGTATATCTGAAGCCCAGCACGTAACGGCATGGGTCTACACAGGGTTGTCTTTGTGTGCTTGTTTATAACTCAAGGGGAGTTAGTGAATGGAGCCACCTTGTCCACTATTCCGTGTATGAACAAATCAAGTGAATACGGTAAAAGCTTTATTATTATTATTATTATTGTTTTTTTGGCCAACATCTTGCTATATTTCCTCTTCCGACAAAAGAAAAAAAAATCCTTTTTTTTTTCTTGTTCCTACAAACTCATTGCTTAAATATTGTTACTTATAGTACGTTTCTCTGTCAGTACGAAGCAGGATTGCTAAATATATTTTGTATCGGTAACCTTCTTCTTCTTCTTCTTCTTCTTCTTCTTCTTCTTCATTATCATCGTCATCTTCTTCTTCTTCTTCTTCTTTCCCTGTAATTGTCATCAAGTTTGCTCCGTAGGCAAATTTGATAGTCCTCTCCTCTCGATACTCCTATATCGTCACTGGACGCGCGCTTTTACACACACGAGAATACCATCATTCGGTGTTCGTGAAAAGTGGAGCATTGCTAAAAGCCATTTCCGACGTTACACGAACATTAAATATTCGAGGATGATAGTAAAACACTTTTACAGTAGATAATGCGCATGAGGCAAAACAGGACCCAGCTCAATCCAAACATTGGCTTATCAGTCTAGCACGAATTTAGCATTTAAAAAAAAAAGGAGGGGAGGGGGTGTAATATAATAATATTTCTTCACCCGAAATCCGTGTATAAATATTATTATATTATATACTTTGGCAGTCTTGTGTTTATCATAGACCAGAACCTGAAGCCTTGAAGGGGAGGAAAAGGTGAGTAGAGTGAGCTCAGAGACTATAATCATAGTTTTGAATGTGTGATTCTTGTTTCTTTGTTTGTTGGTTGGTTTGTTGGTTGGTTGGTGGGTGGGTGGGTTGGTTGGTTGGTTGGTTGGTTGGTTGGTTGGTTGGTTGGTTGGTTGGTTGGTGTTGTTTTTTATGCTTCTTTGTTTACGCGCAGTTAAAAAATATTTTAAAAAATATTAGTCAAACGTGGTTTCGAGTAAAAAATTGTCAGTGTTACAAAATAAAGTGCTTTTTTTGGTTAAGTTTGTCCAGTGGACCTGCATCTCCTTTATTAATCTGTACATACACGAAACTGACCACTGCCAGTACAGTCTGATGGTCCCTTGTTAATTTTTGTTAGTTGTTCGTTCGCTCGTTTGTCCGTTTGTTCATTCATTCGTTCGTTCCTTCTTTCGTCTGTTTCTTTATTCGTTCATTCGTTCGTTCGTTCCTCTAGTCTGTCAGTCGGTCGGCTGACTGACTGGCTGGCTGGCTGATTGGTCTGTAGGTCGATTGATCAATCGGTGGTTGGGTTGTTTGGTCGGTCGGTTGGTCATTCTGATGGTCGGCTAGTAACATAATTACAATAATCTTCACAGACCAAGGGTGTTCACAATGACTTGTGTACTGAAACTTACGCTGTCTCTGACTGTGCTCGGCCTTGTGTCCGCTCTGACGAATACGACAGTAAAACCAACTTACACTGGCCATGTGGTTCAGGTAGGCTAAATAAAACAAGATTTCTCAAACTTCCGTGTGAGTCCATGTAGGTTCATGTTAAAATTTACAGTAGACAACAGAACTGGCAATGTCATCTGTTTATAAAAGGTTTCCCAGCGTTGAGGTACATGTTTGTCTTAATTCATATCATACATAGCTTACTGATCATCTCTTCTTTGCTGCTAATTATATTATCGGTTGTCTTCCTTTTTTTTTTTTTGCGCAAGCTTTATTATCCCGTGCTCATAGTATTTTGTTAGAGAGAGAGAAAATTTTGTGAATTGGATGGTGGAGACAGATGGTTGGTTAATTTACATATTTAAAATGGTATTGATGTTTTTTTTGTTTTTTTCCCTTTTAACAAAGGTAATGAGCTTAGAAAAGAGCTTGTAAGTATCTTCGGTGACATGATAAACACATCCAGCATCCTAGCGTTCCGATAACTGAAGTTGAAAGAGGGATAGCGGTTCTGCCTGACTGCTTGAAAACCAGAAGACATTTAGTTTAACTGAACCGCTGTTGATAGACACTTTGACTAAATTGCGAGGGAGTCGGGGGCCCTCGCGTCCATGGTTTTTGTTTTTTTTNTTTTTTTTTTTTTGGGGGGGGGGGGGCAATTGTCGATACTGAATGATAACACGTACCATCTGTTCTCTCAATTAAGGAGGTTCAAGATTTTTATTAGGCATTAGCCAAACACTTCAGTAAACTTTGACAGACTTATTGAACACAAACGAACATTTACAGGCAAAACACAATAAGTGCATTACCTGAGAAAAGAGGAAGAAAAACTGTTTAAAGAAAGAAAGCAGTTGTGCTCTGTGGTTTTTTGTTTGTTTGTTTGTTTGTTTGTTTGTTTGTTTGTTTGTTTTCTGTAAAAATGCAGGAACATTTCATCTTACTTCTTTATCAAAGGCTGACTCTGTTAACCAGGAGATAGAGGATGCTGTCATGAGCGTCTTTGATACTGAACTGAGCAATCTCGCACGGGAATCCTGTATCGCCTCAACTAAAGCACTCATTGCGGTGAGTAACTTTATACACTCCCTTCAGGATCTGGAGGTAGTGGGTTCGATTACCGTCTTGGTGTTTTTGTAAGTGGCTTGGAGAAGAATTTCATTTACATCTTGCCATCCATCATGCTCGTCATCATCATCATTATCACTGTCATCATTAAAAAATTTTCCTTTAAAATAGTGACGAAAAAAACTAGATATTCTGTTACACTAGTGCTTGTAAATAATGTAACGCATTTGTGAACGGCATCATCATCATCAAAATCAACATCATCATCATCATCATCTTCAACGTCATTTTATTCAAAATGAAATTATCTACTATCTCATACAGACTGTGAAAGACAGTGTACTCAGCAGTCTGACGTCACTTCCTTTGCCGACATTCGCAGTCGTAAGTACATGTAAAGGGCTTCATGACAAAAGTCATTATCTAACAAATTGAATTTTTAGCTTATCATGATTTTCAGAGACAGCAATAGGAGTACAGAATATCCAGAAAAATGTACGGTCCACAGAACAACGTTTGTCCTTTAATATCTAACACAAGTTTCGCCTTTTGTTAATAAAAACAAAACAAAACTGGTCTTTTTTGTCACGACCTCCAATGGTTTATGCTGCGTTTTGTCATGGATTCCATCATGTCTTGTATTTACAATTATCCCTTTTTTCGGTGGAAAGGATAACGGAGTGG
>JAWQUT010000574.1:371615-383149 GCA_033807755.1 Ellobium chinense | reverse complement strand
GGGGGGGGGTGCATTTTAATTATTATTAGGTAATAGGTATAGTATGTCACCTTGCCCAAGACCAATTTGATGTGAAGGATTAATAACGTATATCTTATCTTCTCTCCCTCAGAGACTGACACTTCTGTTGCCTAGAATACAGGGCCTGCCATTAAAAGGACCACCTCTTTCGTGAACCCAAAACAAACTAAGCCCTCGTTTACCAGTCATAACCACAGTCACAAGTCATGTAACTTTTTATTTGAATTCCACCAGATACTATTTCCAGTTTTTCTAATGACTGTCTGTAAGAGCATGTAAGGATCTTGGTAATATTCAAATGGTGCTGCTGCTAAAGACATCTGTGCTCTGTTGTGATGTCACACTTTGGGAATGTGCTTTCTTGGGCATCTTATGCCTTTTTTAAGTCCTTTCCCACCACAGCCGTATTTCTTCTTTCTTATTGTTTTTGTTTCCTTTGCTTTCTCTTCCTGTGCTTATATGTGTGTGCACATAGGAAAACCCGTCGCTTCTCGCTGGATCTAATCTCGAGATATAGCAGTTTTAAGTCAAATTTCGACTACCAGACCCAAAAATGGATTTTTATAGAAAAAGAAAGATTGTTCATTTATTTTTCTTTTGGTGTATGATTCATGTCTCGAAATGGCATTTAAATGCCTTAATTTTGTGTTTTTGTGAGGTACCCTCGATCAATTTTCACTCACTAAATCGCATTTGGCCGAGCCGGGAAAGCAAAATGTCAAGAATTGTAAAGCCGGTCGCGTCGTTGTGTCGCTTATTTCTCAAACTACACACTTGCGCACTACGTCATATTACACATCATAAGAAAGGTCTTTTCCTCTACTTTCGATTAGTAGGAAGTGTGCATCTTTTAAACGACAATGAAATTAATGCGCATCTTGTTTACATAACATAGTTCGTCAACTACGCAAAACTAAAGTGTTCTTACTTAGAGAGCTTGTTTTCTCATTTATATAAAACACATTTTGCGTTCACATATATGATTATATTGATTTATCAAATTATTTTGATGTAGAAAAGTATCATTATGCATGAGAACATATTGCAGATTATTTGGATGGTCATTTCCTCTCAAATATACAGCCCTATAGCCCCCGTAATGTTAAGATAATTGAAAATTTTAGATATTCGAACATTAAACGCGATTTTCTCCAAACTGTGATTTTTAAGTATGGTTCACAAAAATTGCGATAACTTTGGAACTAATAGAGATATTGGCATCAAATAAACTGCAAAATGTTCAGGAATGAATGGCTTATAACTTGCACTCAAAATCCCATTTTTCATATCTGGTATGAAGTGAAGGCTTTTCCTATGCAACCACATATATGTTTTGGCGGAGCCGTTGTTGCTTCACGTTCTCTTCTCTCTGGCCGCTGGTCGTTTCGTTTTAGTACAGTTGGTCTTGTTTTATTTCGCTTAATTTACATATATTTTATACTCTGACGAAGGGCATTGCCCGGAAGCTAAGTTTTATGTTATTGCACTTCCATATTTTTATGTACTTGTATTAAAAAACTATTAAAAAAGATATTATACTTTGGGCCTTCCCACTACACTTGGTTTTGCTCTATTCCCCACAGGCCCGCAGTCCGTTTTTGTTCTGCTTCTTTACAATATGTATTCTGCTGTGAAAAACATTTGAATCAGTAAAATGCTATTCTCTTATTATTTCAGGATGTTGTGAAACATACCAAAGAGAATCTGTCAAGACTTAGTATTATTTGAAAATGGGTGCCAAGCGCACTGTAAAAGAAATGTGAGTAGCTGCCAAAACAAAAAAGGAATATTTTGCTCTAATACAGTGCATTATGTTGCTTTTTCTTTTCATCTTGGTCAACCATTTAGAAAACAAACATCATAAGTGGATGTTAATTTAAAAGAAAAGTAAATAGAAGCTTCACCACTGGTACTGACCTTCAGCCATTGTCACATCTTCCCCTGTAAGACTCTGAGTTCGTCTTCGGCGCCTTCTGTCAATCTCTAGAGAAAAGATATCAAAGCTGAGTTAGGATGGTCAGATCTGCTACCGATATAATCAAAAGAAGAATATAATATCAATATAATAATAGAGAAGAAGTGACAAAAGATACATGTGCAAAGAAAAAAACAAATACATACAGGCACAGCAGTTTCATAGTTATGCAAGAATGAACCTATAGCAGAATTAATGGCATAATCCTTACATATTAACAGTAACACACATAATAATGTTCCACTGAATGTTGGCATATGAAAAGCCCATTTAGGAACTTTGACTATTAATGAGAAGGTGAATTTTGGGAATGACATTTCATAATGTTTAACCCGTGTGCTTTAGTTACAAATTCCAGTAATCAGGTCTTATATGACCCAATCACTCACACAGAGCTACTGGTGATTGGGTCTTATATGACCCGGTAACTCTTTTGAAGAAATAGCGATCAGGTCTTACAAAATCTGAGTGTGTTGTCTACAAAATTTTAAGCTGCTCACATACTGTAGTTATTTCAAGCCTTTTAGAGTATTGGGTATAAAACATGGGTGCATCCAGGCTATTAATGTTAGATGTTATTTCGTCCTTTTTTGGAGGAAGAAGGTTGATTACTCTGTAGATTACTTGTCATTTTTCATACTGTAGGCTTAAATAAATGTAGATTTTATTCTCCATATTTTGTTCTCGGTTAATGGTTTATGTCTGGGGCCATCGACCTGGAGGATACTCACAAAAAAGTGGACTTCAAGACTTAGATATACCCCTTGATGGACTGTAATATTAATTTCAATATCTGTGGACTGGGATACATAGCTTGTGAACTGGGTCGCAGCTGCTATGATGGAGAGAAAAATCACCCTTCTATTGGGATCATGGATGTCTGAATCCATATATATGCATGTCTAAAACTGCCTCAGGGATTTCCTCTTTCACTTGTGCTATTCCACTTCTACACTGTCGTGGTGACAAGGATTCAGAGTAATGATCCAGGAAGGACATTAACGTTTGTAGACAATACCCTCATATGAGACTGACCCAGATAGGCAGGAGATGGTCACAAGCATTCACAAAACGATGCAAACTATCGCTTAGTGGAGTGATGAATCTAGCTCATCTGTCATCAGCGTGTTGTGATGCTCTTTAGATAATCACAGTTTTGGCTGATCTCCCCGCCAATGGCTCTTAAAAGTGATTGGGTCTTATACGACCCATCACCAACAGCTCTATAAGAGTGATCAGGTCTTAAATGACCCGACCACCAATAAGGGAGAGTTGTGATCAGACAGTGGTGGTCACTCATTAACTTATGGGTGGAATTGACCGATTTTTTTTTTTCGGTAGGTCATGAGGAAAATGATTATTAAGAAAAATCACGAAATTTCAGATCCAAGAAGGGATTTCTTATAGGACCCAATCATCACCACACAGTTTAAAGATGGGACCCAATCATCACCACACAGTTTAAAGATGACCTCGTATCTTAACCTTAACATACTATTTCGGCATCTTTGAACAATTTCAAGACTTGCTAATGGCTGCCATGAGAATGCCTCCATCTTGATATTATGAATATAATGGAAACAGCTATTTTTGAAACCTATCCTGTCCCCCCAAAATTTCACTGAAACAGTCTGAAAATTTGCACGCATGCCTTTCCATATCTTACACATCACATCACATATCTGATTTTTGATATAGGGAATATTATTTCTTTTTTCTTACAAACTGCTTAAAATGATCTATTGCTGACACGCGTTCTGTTTTGCTATTTTGTCCTAAAACAACTACAAAAGTTATAAAATATATATTAAAAAAATATATATAAAAAATTTTAAATGTGAGGCCCCTTGAAGTGAATATTTTTTTCATAATATCTGGTTGTACATATTACTATAACCTTAATAATGGCCAAACAAATAGCAAAAAGAGCAATGAAATGTCAAGACAGGTAAAGTGTTACATTACAGCATAGAAGACGATAACACATCATAGACATAAACAAGAAAAACTTCAGCAAGGCAAGTTTATTATATTTACATATATTAAGAAGAGATGTCATTATACATTACCTTCATTTTCTTCGCTTATTTCCTCAATCTGGCTTTCCAAAACGTTCTGTGCTTGAACTGAAACATTCATGGTGATCTTGATGATGATAATGATGATGATGATGACAGAAATGATGATCATCTTTATCATCACCACCATGTTCATTATCATCACCATTGTAAAGGTTGCAGGAGCCTAATTGGCTAAAAATGTGTCGACTATC
This sequence comes from Ellobium chinense, assembly GCA_033807755.1. Taxonomy (NCBI): domain Eukaryota; kingdom Metazoa; phylum Mollusca; class Gastropoda; order Ellobiida; family Ellobiidae; genus Ellobium; species Ellobium chinense. Next base: position 378,881 of record JAWQUT010000574.1, on the reverse strand, counting down.
CGACTCGATAATAGCTGAGTAAAAAAGCTGTCCTTTGGATAGATTGTGTAGAAATAATTGTAGAAAATGAAACTACACCGCAAACGTTGTGAGATTCATATCGGCGAATTTGTTAAATAAAGCTTTTTGGCATGCAGCTCTTTTCAAGGGTCTAAGCGGATTCAGTTTCTGCGAGCAGCTGGTCTGCAAAAGAATGCCAAATTTTGGACCCCCTTTTCATGTAACCTGAAAGTGCGAAAAATTTTTCCAAAGGACCCCTACTGAAAACAGTATAGAATTTTACCACAGTGGTGGCTCCAGACTTACAGACTAGTCCTTGCCTTTTCGGAACATTCATGTAGTCTGAGGAGAATATTTTTTCAAATGCCCCAAAGAGACATTTCCAAGTAGGCTCCCACAACCTCAAGTAAGTGAAAATTTTGAAATACTTTTGCAATCTGATATTATCAACTTTTAATGGAAAAAATATATTATTAGGGCTAAAATCAAAACATTCGAAGTGTTTCAGCAAAAGCCTTCTTCAGTTGCAATCACCATTATCATCATCATCATCATCATCATCCTTGTCTTCATCATCATAACACCATAGAACCTCATATTATGAAGTCAACCCAAGATATTGCCAAGCTTCCGTCACGAGGTTTACATTCCTTTCACATACGCCTTTATGAAATTTACCACATCATCTTATGGTCTTCAATTTTCAAGTCCATTCCCCAGAACTGTAGATCATGAGACTATTGTAAAAATTATGAACAATATTTAAATCAACAGTTAGTCTATAAACCACACTAACCATGTTTTGACGTGACCATTTTGTTGGCTGTATGGCGGACTGACCTACTGCTAAAAACAGTAACACTGTCACGGTAACTCCAGTCGTGAAGCTATGGCTTGCTCTTCCTCTCACTCTATTTATTTTTTTTCCTCTCACCCTACATGTTTTATTTTTCCTAACTGCCAAAGTGAACAAAGTGTCTATTTAACAATAACAATGATACTTAAAAGTAATTGGTAATACTGTCTGAGACCCTAATTTTCACAAGATAGCTTCACGTGTTCAGTGTACCTCACACGTCCACTCTAAGCAAGTTCATAATTCAAGCCAAAAGATAAAGCTCATTTAAGTGCTATACACACATTGTGTCATACATCATAGTTGTTGTTTTTTTTTAATTTCTCAGTGGCTTTCCTGTTTACCTGTGGTAGACATTAACTGATCTTGTTTCATGGAAAATGATAATAATATGCAACAGCTCTAACCTGCCAGCAGCAATTTAATCTGATGGTTATAATTATCCACCTCTATTACCACAAGAATTGATTACATGTAAAACTAGAGATGTGGACAGCTTGGTTTATAAGCTGTGCTCATTTTCAATGTCAATTTTTATATTTCTAAATCAAGGTGAAATGTATACATTCCATTAACTGCAAGGGAAAAGTATGAACCCAGTGCTCAATATGACCTATTTTAAAAAAAAAAATTCTGTTTTCCAAGAAAAACACATACCCACTGCTACCTCACATCTGTCAGTCTTGAAAGAGTGTCTGACGACAAAACACTGGCTATTTTTTTTTTTAAAAAATAAATCCATTATACATTTTTCAGAAAGTTTTGTGTCATACCTGGGCAGAATCACATAAGTTTCAATTATATTTATTTCAGACAAAGACATCTGCAAATATAATACAGATTTTGGTATCTTTCCATTTGCTCAGTACTAGGTCTCGGCCATCATTCCTACCTTGTCGACTGCAGTGTTCACGCTCTGAAACAAAAATGACAACATACGAAGTAAGTATATTTTTGCCTAAATTTGAGAACATCAGCATTGATCAATCACTTTACAATACAATACATTAAATAGGAACGATATGGACGTGTCTTGCTCACTCTCCTTTTACACTCCCTCCCACTCTTCTGTCATTGACCTAATGTATGTGAGCAGAAAACACATCCCAACTCTTCCCTTCTTAACCCATCCCCCCTCACCCCCATCCCAAATTCCTACAAGCTTTTTCCAATCCTTCTATTTCACATTCTTTCCTGTAATCCTCTTTGTTTTCCTCTCTCTTCATTCCCATCTTAAAACGTTTTTATCACTTTGTCCATCCCTTCCCCTCATGGACCTTCTTGTACTCACTGAGCAATGCTGTCATTGTGTATTCCGTATTCACCTCTATGTGGACGCCATATTGGTTTCCCATTCCTTTAATACTATTAGATCTGCTCATATGACATCATTGCATTTGAGTAACTTTCCTTTAATGGGGGCTTCAAAGATATTTTCCATCATTGAAAGCATATGTTGCATTCGCAGATTTAGCAATTTTAATTATTTAGTCACAATACTTTTCACCGACCATCCCAAAAGACGCTTACCACCACACGCACTATCACCAGCACCACCAACATTACCATCACTGATGCTGTCACTGCACCTGCATCATCACCACCACGATCCATAACGACAACAGTACTGAACAAAAATACTATCACTATCACTACCAGCAACAGCACCAGCACCACCACTCCTTTTGTTGCCATTGCTATCACTGCTGCAACAGCAGCAAGACAACAACAATAAAATCAACAACAACAACCACACCAACAACAATTAAAACAATCTTCTAATGTCAGTGTAATACACTACCACTACTCTGTGCACTACTACTACTGATGCTACAGCAAAAACATCATCCACTATTACTGACTTTTGGAATAGTCAGTAAATTGTTACTGAGACTAAAGTTGTTGCGGATACTATTGCAGCCTATCCATTCTGTAGTTAAGAACATATTTCTAACCCCCATCCAAGAGAAATCATTCTGGCGGAAAGGCTATCTGAGCAGATCTGTTTGCTTACCTTCCTCCTCAGTGCACTGGTTGGAGTCTGAAATGGAAAAAAAAGAAAAAAGAAGTATGCATACATGTGGGTGCTGTGATTATACAACCAGCGGTCTCTCAATCCATTTCTTATTTTTTCTGAAACCATGATTTATCACCACTGTGCGAGTCTTTATTGATTTCATTCCTTCTGTCCATCTTCTGCTTATAGGATTATGGAAAGCAACACTGTTGTCTTTTCTCTCTCTCGTTCTCTCTCCCTCTCTCTCTCTCCATGCAGTGCCAGCAGAATCTGTTATTAAAATTTTTTGACAAATATGATCTTAAAGGCCTGTTCACGGTACAAAAGAAGATGCTACAAAGAATGAAGATGGGACACTTCATTAGCCATACTTTAATCTTACTCTTCACATCAGAACACTATATTTTCCTAATTTCACAAGTAAAACTGCATAGGAACACAGGAGACCACTAGTTAAATGTTCCTATGAACACAATAATAAAGAAAATTGATATAAGAACGTCAAGCATTTGAACTTTAAAAGCATAACCATCTGAATCAAGGCCACCTCTACAGCCATTTGTACGCAGGGCTTGCTTTTTGACAGTAACCATAGGAAAGAACAGCTTTAACATAAGTGTTATACTTCAGTTTCAATACAGCTTATTTTGGGCATATGGCAATAAGCAGCAAAAATATATAATACAATCGTATTAACACATGATCAATATTGCACCAAATTTCGTAGTGTAATCTGTTGCACATCAGTCATTCCATAACTATATATTATCATATCACCAACATTCACAACACGATTGTCCTCCATTTTCACTCTCACACAGCTAACAACATGCTCTTTCTTTGTTTCTTCCCTTCTTTTTCCCTCCTTTCTTTCTTCCAATCTCTTTCTTTCCACAATCTATTTGTCCCTGAACGCTTTGATGCATCCTAATCATTTACATGTCTTACCATTGTTCACAGCATGTTTATTGTTTCTTAAGATAAAACTTCACATTTTCCTTTCCTTTTCCATGTTCCTGTAACTTTTTGAACTGTGAGTGAATCTTACTGAAAAATTCTGCAGCAAGGTCACGGGCGTCGTCTAAGACCATTTGTAGTAGGATGTCATCCTTATCCTCTGTAATGAGAAATCAAACACAAAAAATATATCGAAAAGTGACCTTAAGAGGAAGTGTCTGTCTGTTGTGAACATACTATGCTCATTATATCTGAGTTGTTTGTTCCATAATCTTGCATTCAATAAATGTGACTTGATATGGATGGAACCATTTTTATAACACTAGATACATACTGTATTAGCCGATTTATTACTTTTTCAAAATATGATTTTCTGCAGTTGGCATATCAGCACTATGATTTAATATAACCAAGTGAATGAGGATCCAAACAAAACAAAAAAAAAATTACAAGCAACATTTTGTTTTGCTATATTTGTTGCACCAACTATTTGATAAAATGGGAAGCCACACTCCTTCTTTAGCAAAGGAAATATCAGTCACTAAACAAGCCAAGATAGTTACAGACAGGATACAATGCATTGTCTGCAAGTAGTGTTTGCTATATTTATAACTTTACCTCCTTCATTAACATACAGACCACCCTTGATTCTTGCCACATCCTCTTTCCTCACAAGGCAATTGATAAGACGTTCCACTAACAAATTTGAAGCACAGATGATTGCATAACGTTGCCAAGTTTTTTTCTTCCAGTTGTATACAGTGACATCTTTCTAATAAACTTGCGTTGGCGTACATATTTCTCACTGTGACTGGCGTGCACCAACCTTAGCTAAGGACTATCCACAGAAGACAAGGATGGGTTGTGGTTTTCCATTTTGTCAGATCGCAGGGACCAAACAAACGCACTTAGGATCTTCATATATGACATTAAACTCATGCTTACTGAGTTGTTGCTTTTCCTCTGTCACTTCTTCTGTTAGTTTCATCAAGCGCTCTTCCAACTTTTTCAAAAGGACGGTGTTTTTTTCTGTGGAAATAATAGGTGTAGATTTTGATACTTTGGCCTGACAACTAGACTAACCCCTCCCTCCTTCCCACCCCTACTCCCCTCCACCACCACCCCCACCCCACTTCTCCAGCAGACCCTGCAAAATGCCACTATGGTTTGTCTATCTGCTTCAGCTCAAATAAATGAAAACAGTTCTTTTACAGACCTGTCTTCATCTTCTCACATATCTCTTCTTTTGTGGATGTGAGTAAACGTCAGTGGCACTGAGTCCATGGAAAGTTTATGTAGTTTTGACATTTTTGTCTATATGGTTACAAACATTTTCATTATTCCTTTTTTTTTTTTTTGGGGAAAGGGGACAGGGGCACACCCAGACAAATAACAGAGGTTTGATATCCATCCCCTCTGCTCCCCCCATCCACTATTTTTTTAACTTTGTTAGAACCCATGAATCACAGCTCTGACTTTCAGTAAAGTATTTACACTTGAAAGTCAATCTTTTTTTTTATCATAAAATTCGGTAATGTTTTCACATGACATATTTATATAAAACTAGCCATGAATTGCTCTTCCTCATTTTTAAAAAAAAAAAGTTCATTCCTAGATCTATATCATTTTTTTTTAACAAAACATGTGTAATAATCTCTATATTCTTAGACATCAATGAACCAAACTTATAGCACGGTGTACTGGCAAAATACTGGAGTTCCAATAGATCGGTTGACATGTTCTTGCTCTCCTCCTCCTGGAAACATTTTGTTCATTTCAGAATGCACAAAGAAGTTACAAGGTAAAATGTCTGCAAATTTGACCGAAATGGCAACAACAAAACCTCTCACTCATCTGTCAATTTATTTTAGTTCAAGACAGGCCTAAGGATGAATTGATTTTATCAATGGGCGGAACCATAGTCATTGGCTTTAAGCTTGTGGTCTAAGGTTTATACATCAAAGAGTGGACCCCATGTGTAAAGAAATTAAGAAATTTTAAAAAAGCAAAAAAAGGAAAAAAACAGATTGTATCTCTCAGATAATAACGTACAGAAACATCTCACACCCACAAATGCAGTCCAGTAGCATTTCATTAGGCTGATATGGACTCAGTGATGGTTTTGCCAGGGCTAAAATGCTCACTCATCCTGAGGAGAAGCCATCAGCCTTAACACCATCAATTTGTACTTTTTGTCCTTGAATTTATTTTGACAGAGAGGCGGTGGATTTACACGTTTCATACTTTCGATTGAAAACGTATGTGTGTAGGTTGGTGAAAATATGACATGCTCCATGTACAAAATAAATTACTACCAACGATCCTCAGCTTCGTTGTATTATTACTAGTACTCATCCTCTTGTTGACTGGGTCACTTTGCTGCAATGATTGTCGCCAATTCCATGACTGGAAATAATCCCTGAGCAGTAACCAATTATAAATGACAGCTAAAATTTTCTCTGACTGTAACCATTATGGGTCGGATACATTGACTTGTGCCTTGGGGGGGCCCTTAGGAGGATTTTTAACATCACGGGCCACTCATCTGTTTGCTGTTTGTTTCTTGATAAGATGCTTTAGGGTTGTTATTGTTATTCTCATTGTTATGACTCTGCAGTGATTTTAATACATTACTTCAAATGAATAAGAGGAATACTATTTGCATGCTGTCTCAATCATCATTAGTAGGCAAAAACCTATTTTCTACTCACCTTTCTGCTGACGTTCATATTCAACTTTCATTTTTTGCAGCTCTTTTATGCGATTCCCTGACAAACTATACACAACAAAGTAATTAGAAGATTTATCTAATCAACATATTGAATTATATTACCATAAAAACGTTTCTAAGTTCAAAAAAGAAGTTTGGTGTAAGAATAGTAACTCTATTGTGAATGCAAGTCTATAATGCAAAACTGCTTTGGACTGATCATATATTTTTCTAAACTCAATAGCAAAATCGTAGGAATGAAGAAGAGTTATAGACTCACAATGTTACGGTCGATTACAGTGTGCTTCATTGCTGTGATTTGTGATAAGCAAACATCAGAGACTGGGACTGCTAAATATTTATGCGTTTAATCCTTGTCTTTCATTTGCTGCTGCTTATTTTGTATTATCAGTTTCCCAGGGTGACACAAACAAGTAAATTCTCCTTTTTCACCATAAATTCAGGAGTTTATAAGATAACTGTGAGGAATCTTTACACAGTACAGCTAAGTCACTGAAACTGACACCCTGAATAGTTCATTAAATTCTACCTATCCTGATCAGTATAGTCTGCAATTATCTTTGACATGTGTGTTTCAAGAAAAAAAATGAAGTATCTCAAAAGTCCACACTGGTTTTACAAGCGTGGCTCAATGATGTGTGTGTGTGTGTGTGTGAGTGTGTGTGTGTGTATGAGGGAGGGAGAGAGAGAGAGAGAGAGAGGGAG
>JAWQUT010000574.1:356414-371590 GCA_033807755.1 Ellobium chinense | reverse complement strand
AGAGAGAGAGAGAGAGAGAGAGAGAGAGAGAGAGAGAGAGAGAGAGAGACCCTGTATATTAACTAGTCATTGACCATTCCTCACATGCCAGTCAGGAGGAAAATGTAAAGTGAAACTGAGCATTAAGTGTGAGGAGCGACATAGTCAGCATACTCTGCTGAAATCTTATCTTCCATTTCAATAGAATGGGACATTCCAAAGCTAACACAGATTTTAAAACCCAGTCCCTCAGGCTTTCTTTTCTCTTCTGTCCTCATCCACTGTCTCCACCTCCTCTCCCCCCTCCCCTCCCCCCTCCCCTCCCAACACACACACACACGCACAAAAACTGCATTGAAACTGAACCGCTACTATATCACAGATATGACCTTTGGTCATCCTCAACACTGTTGTGAGCAGTCCGGAAAACAGTCAGGACTAGTCACTGGGCACATTTTTAATGACGATGGGAGAATGGATTGAACTTTAAAGCAAAATTACATGAAGAAAAGTCAAAGACCAAACTAGGTTCATTGATATCAACTCAATACCATATATCTTTAAACTTACCTATAAATCACTGACATTTTTTAAAATTGCAAGATAGTTATATATATATAATGTATTTCAGTACGAGTTTTATGTGCATCACAATTTGATGATATGTCACATAATGAGATCAGGTGTACTGTTTATGACAATACTTTGCATTCAAACAAAACAAACACTGAGACTTCCTGTGGATGATGAAAACAAACTAATTATGCCCGCATTGGTACCCAGGGTGTAATGGGCAACCTAGATATCATTTTCTTTGATTTTCTATTTCTCAGCAGCTTAATATTTGACATGCCAACATGCAAAACCACTTGTACATTTGCAGAACTAGACTCCGGCACTAATCATGAATTATTAAATGGGTAGTGCAAATCATTAGTAAAGCCATGGATTACCAAACTTCAGCTGCGCAATCTGATTCTGCTGTCTGTCTTTCTCCTGGTCAGCTTTCAATGCTGCAATCTCTTGATCTCTTTTCCCAATCTCAATCTCTTTATCTTTTTGTGCTGTAAAAAGTACACGATAAAATGTAAAATAAAGCAATCAGTAATGCCACCTTCTTATTACCATCCTCTTATCATATCACTACTCTCCCCCACACACACGCACATAAATATACACACAGGTGCAAATAAACATGCGCAATCACATGTGCACATGCATGCACATACCCCCAACACATTTCCTATGCACCTTCAGGTCTGGTTTATATTCTTCCAGTTAACATAGGAACATTTATCTGAACACGTCCACCCCATATCTTTCCCTCTTTCCCGCAGAACTTCATTTAATTTAAATTCATTTCAAGAATGTGCTCTGTGGTTTCATCTGACAGTCACTAGTTTCCATGGAGAAAGCAAAATGCAAAATCCATTGCTGTGGTAGAAGTCTGGACAAGAATGATCAAGGATACAGTGATATAAAATGTGTGTTAATTCTGAAGATCACATTATGCCAATGTAGTTTGCTACACCAACTCATCAGTATGTGTCATGTTATCACACTTACTTGTGATCACTTTCCTATAGGCAACATTTCAATGTTAAGACCATACATTATGGTAAAGGTTATGTAAAACAAACACTATGAAATGAAAGTCATGCATCATTGGTGACTTAGCCCATGTCATGAATGTTTCAAAATAAAATTATAACTAAATAGCTATCAAAACCTCCATAATATGACTGCTTCATCCCATAGAAACTCAGGGACAATATCTGAGGCAGTGTAGATCTAAATATATTTATATTTTTTAGTGCATGTTGCATATCTTTTGAAGTATGTTATTAACCAAGAAATAGATATAGCATGACTTCATTCTCTTTATATCTCAGATTGCATTTAACGGCACAACAGTTCAAGGGGCATGGTGAGCGAGTGGCCAAAATACAAGCATCTGTCATAAAATCAATCTTTATGATAATCATCATAAACAAGTGGTCAAATACTTCCTGAGAACATTTCCAGCACTGCCTAGCCTATTCACTTTTGCTATTGCCCAACTCTCTCTGTTAAAGCGACAGGAATAGCTATCTGCTTCACAGCTTTAAAATTCGCATTTTTTTTGTCCTAAGTTTTCAACCATTTACATGTATCCTTTGCCCGAGCCAGCGCTACCGAAATAAAGCTGCTTGACAGTTGGGATTTTCACACCGGGCAAGCTGCCATAACTGGCCTTCCCTTTAGCGCGGGGCAGAGATGTGACGTCAAAAAGCAAGAGGCAAGCCAGCACTCCTGATGCAAAGATAGTTATCGGCCACATAGGAAAACTGTCCATGGTGCTAAACTGAATACTTTTCTTCTATACGATCAACATAAGTCTTTTGTAAAGACTGTAAACAACTGCCTGAGTTTGATTGCAACACTGTAATCTTAGAAATGGCTGGATAGATATTTAATAAAAGAATCCTCTGCAGAGCACTGAGTCACTTTATTAATGTATGCAAAGCCAATATGATTGTCTACAGTATGGATTACTGAGCTCTCACTAGCCTACAGTTCTGACAATATAAAAGTATTATTTGCTTGAGGAGCACATTCACATAATTTAGATGTCACACACAGCTGGACAGATGTGATTGACAGTTAACTATTGTCGCAGGCAATGTTTTCTGTGGTTAAGGTGCTAGTTGCATCACTAGTCATAATTCACTCAACAGGCTTTCAAGAGCTGGTCAGGAAGTTCATATGTTGATGTGAAAATTAAATTAACATCCGTGTTGGTCACAAATGACCACGGGAGCCTTCTGTCGAATACCCATGAAACCTTTTGTAGTTTTGAAAGAATGAGATGGTCTTCATGATCAAAGAAGAAAATGAGATGGCTCCTAGTATGGGTTGGGTGAGAACAATAGGGATGAAGAGAGAGAGAGAGAGAGAGAGAGAGAGAGAGAGAGAGAGAGAGAGAGAGAGAGAGAGAGAGAGAGAGAGAGAGAGAGAGAAGGCAAGGGGTAAAAGGAAAGGAAAGTTGTGGCATAAAATCTAGGTGAAACCAGGGGTGTGGAAAAAAAACAAAAACTAAACGCACCTGAGCAAGAGCAAGAGAGAGAGGGCGAGAGAGAGAGAGAGAGAGAGAGAGGTGAGAAAAATAAAACTAAACGCATCAGAGAGAGAAAGAGAGAGTGAGAGACAGCACCCTCACTTTCGCTTATTGCTTATTAATTCCCTCTCTCCTCCCTGTCTCTCTCTTTGTCTCTCTCTCTTTCTGTCTAAAAACTAAACACACCTGAGCAAGAGTGAGAGAGGGCAAGAGTGAGAGGGCGAGAGAGAGAGAGAGAGAGAGAGAGAGATGTGAGACAAATAAAACTAAACGCATCAGAGAGAGAAAGAGAGAGTGAGAGAGAGCACCCTCACTTTCGCTTATTAACCTCCTCCCTTCCCCCTGTCTCTCTCTTTGTCTGTCTCTCTCTCTTTCTGTCTCCGCCCCAAAGACATTACAACATCTCTGCTTCACTTCTGAAATTGTGCCCACTCAACAATCCCCTCTCCCCCTCCCCTTACCCCTCTCCCTCTCCCATCTCCTAACCCATCTCGCCCTACTGTTATGTTCAACATGGTATGCTACTACAAAGGTCTAATTTATTTCCTTTTTGATCGTGAACACTTGTTCTTTCTTTCCAGTATTCTTCAAACTATTCCCATGGTCATCTCTGGTCAACATAATAAGGGTGTCAAACTGATTTTCCCGTCAATGTGCCAACTTCCTGACCGGCTCTTCATAGCATGTTGACTGATTCATGACCAGTGATGCAACTAGCACCACCCCTAACCACAGAAAACGTTGCCTGTGACAATAGATGATTGATAATTAAATCTTTAAATCATATCTTGCTGTGTGGCGTCTCAATTATCTAACTTGCTCCTCATGCAAATGATAATTTTGTATTGTAAGAATCACAGATCAAAGAGAGCTCACTAGGCAATACAGGCACCCCCCCCCCCCCCCNCCCCCACTTCCCCAATTAAAAAAAAGGCACAGACAACCATATATAGGCTACGCATACATTAATAAAGCGACTCAAACAGTGTTTAGACAGATGCTCTTTTAATCAGGTATTTATCCTGCCTCTTCAAAGATTACAGCATTGCAATCAGTCGGGAAGTCATTCATGGTCCTTACAAAAGACTACGTCGATTATATAACCAAAAAAAAAAAAAGCATGCAGTTTAGCACCATGGAAAATTTTTAGACGCAGAAAACTGTCTTTGCACACTGAGTGCTAGCTTGCCTCTCCCTTTCTGACGTCACACCTCAGCCCCACACTAAATGGAGGGCCAGTTATGGCAGCTCACACGGTGTGAAAATCTCGACTTTCAAGACGCATTTTCTTGGAAGCATTTGGGAGAAGGAAACTTGTAAGGGGTTGCAAATTTATGAAAAAATATTGTGGATTTTTAAGATTGTGAAGCCAATAGCTGTCCCTGTCTCTTTTATGGTCTGTAATATCTCTTACTATCTCCACGTTGAAACATTTTGCTACTGATTACTACAACTAATATAATTACCCATATCAAGTTTATGAGCGAACTCAACTTTCTCAGCTTCAAGACGTTGCATGGTAGCCTCTGAAAAAAAAAAATGGTCTTTTTGGTAGTTTCTTTCAATCTATGAATGCTTTTTTTTTCTAGCTATATAACTATTGTCAGAATATCTTGTTTCTCTCACATGACTTCCCACAGTTACTTCCTTTTGCTTCACACATCATTCACATGTGGCTATTTTTCACTTTACATTGTCCCAAGCATGAGTAGCTGAAACTTTGACAGTGTCTCCTGTTAACATCAAGCCTATGTGTGAAGTTATCAAACAGTATTCAGGTGATAAGGTTAAAAGGCTTTTTAATCGTTGTAAAGGTATTGTCCTTATGGTGGAGAGGTACCTACATAGCTGAGAGGGACTGAGTTTGACATCTGGTAGGGACAAGAAATTGCCTAGTTTCAGATGGTTTTCACACTTTCTTCACAAGAAGTAAACATGGGTCTTTCACATGATTATTGTAAAAAAAAAGTCCCTAGTGGCACACATTCCAGGTAATCTATGTCAGCTGAAAAATTGTAATTTAAAAAGGGTTCTTGTAAATGTAATACAAGTATGTCTCTCTTACCATCTGGTTACAGATGGATAGATTTATGATTTTCTTTTTAATGGGTAGCATGTGAGTCATATGACAGAACACATTCTGGATAATTCATCAGTTTGTGAATTAAGGGGAAAAATAGGCAGGTTATTTCTAAGTTGTGTGTTATTTGTTGTTAGAGCCAATATGAGCAGTTTGGCCCAGTAATCACCCACAGTGGTGGAACAGTGTGGGATGTGGAGTGGAAGAAGGTGAGGGGTGTCAGGGACTAAACGACAAAGGGGAGAGGGAAAGGAGATGGGGGAACCAGAAGGTAGAATGCTGAAAAAGAAATAAAAGTAAGCTAAGTGTTAAGTTATTGTACTTTTTTGTAGGAGGAAAAAAGGTGTGATTTCAAGGGTCAAGAGAAAGGTCCCTATTTTCTGTCGACATTTGTATAACATATCTCGTCCAATAAATGGTCAAATAGATCTAATGCAGAAGTGTTGTATTTTCTACACAGACAGTCATCCCTTCATGTTGGATGATGTAGAAGAAATACATAGACACACCTAACAAAACTGTAAGGATTATTTGTGGAGATATTTTGAGTTCACTACAACAATAAGAACCTCCTTACATAGCCATTGGTGTTACAATATTTCACTTTTCCGAGGCAGTATCCATATTCTGTAATTTCTCCTTGGAACCAAAATGGACAAAGTACTTTTTTTACAATGTGGTTCCTACTGATCAAACTGATAGTAAAATACTCAAGCATCATACACAGAGGGGAGAGGGGGAGAGAATTGGGAATGACAGAAACATTTGTGACAGAAAAAGAACAATGAGAGAACGGGAAATGATTTCTTGCAGCCAGGATTGGCCATTTGGGTAGTACTGTGGCAAAGTGGAAACAACATTAACAGGCTTTATACTAATTGTGGCAACCCCAATACATGTAAATGCTTTATATTTTTTAAATTAGAAGTTGGTAACAATCTTCTGATCATCATCATTGTATGAAAGATGAATACATCATCACTGTATGAAAGATGAATACATCATCACTGTATGAAAGGTGAATACATCATCATTGTATGAAAGATGAATACATCATCATTGTATGAAAGATGAATGCTATTTAGTTTGTTTCAAGTGCACCAGACAGATGTCTTTTTATCAAGGTGATTTTACTGTAATTACTTCGTACATGTATAAGACACTTACTTATCGTCTATATGAATGTGAAAATATTATCACAGTTTGATCTTATTTCTTTGAACTAAAATTTGGCTTTTCTACTTAAAAAATTGCAATGGATCATTATGCTCTTCTGCATACAATTAGATATTTGGCTGACTTTCTATGAGAACACTAATCACTAATACACAAGCACTGCAGAACTGTTGTAATTTTGAATTATTTCATTTGAAGTAAGATGATGTCGCAGAAACAATCATATCTTTAAATTATTTTTTATGAGCACAGGTAACTGTTTCAGTTTCAGAAACTAAAGTAAACCATTGGCATTTTTCTATATCATCAATGTCATGCAAATCCAACTAGATGACATTCATATTTTATCTGGCACACAACCCCGAGTTCATGAACTGTCTTTTCTTAACAGGAAATATGATTACTGAGATTCCAGTAAAAGATTTTCAATGATTTAGAATGAACTTAACTGAAATTGGAAAAAAAAAATGGGTCTTGACACTATCAAGCACACCATATGGGAATGGTTCATGTGCATTTACTGTGAGTCATTATCTTGTAGTGTGAATGGCTTAAACTTGTTCATAGATGAGCTCAATATTAATACATTCCCATACAGGAACATTTCAGTCTGACCAAATGAAAGAAATGTTACTTACCTGTGTCCTTTTCTTTTTTAGTACGTTCATCTCTCTCTTTTTGCTCAGCTTGCAACTGTTCAATTTCCTTGTCCTTTTCCTCTTGAAGAAAGATAGAGAAGCGGGTTTACTATGACATTCTCATTACTTGCTGACCACATACTGCACCTAATGCTGTATTCCCAATTCTCGCAAACATCATCCCCTCTTGCATCTTTGTCATTAAGTCTTTCACACTTGACCATTCTCAGTACCACCACACCCCACCTCTGTATGTCATTCCCATATTTTTTTATTGAAAATGTCCAGAACATCGGAGAGACGAAGAAAGATCTAAAGAAGGTACACATTCTGCCAAGTTTTCCATGCTGTTATTCTATGTAGAAATGCGTCAAATTGCAAATAAATGAATATAGTATGTTCACAAATAAATTTGCACACATTTGGTCTTAATATCTTTGTTGCTACAAAACGGATGGCTTCAGAATTTTGTTTGAGCTCCAAAACTAATTTTTCTTTAACAGATTATTTCCCCCAAGGCTGTACCTGTGCCTGAGATTAAAACTGTCTTCATAAAGAGTATGAAATAAACAATAATGGGTAAGCTTCTCAAACTGTACAGTTGACAGAGTACGGAAATTGAAAATGCAAACGGTAGAGAAAATGTATTGAAATTGGTAGAAACTACTGAAATACATCGAACTCAATAGTAATGTTCAAAACAGCTTAAGTAGCATTTACTTACATCCATGGAAAAAAACAGAGTAACATTGGTATTCTAGCTCTCCTTCAAAATCAATATTATTGTTTTGTCCTTGAAATGTAGTTTCAAAATGTGTTCAATATTGCAGCTATAGTGAAAATTGACTGCAACATTACTCATAAATAGTGCATAGGGTCCATTCTTATCTCGCTATTGCTGTTGACAGCCACTTCAGTAACTCAATTCTCCTGGCGTGAGGCACTTCGGGTCCAGCCTCCCGCTTGTTGCGGGAACATTGTTACGTATAAAGACTGTTGCTGTTTGGCTGCCGGCCTAGCAGCTGACACCGGCCTGCAAAATGTAACTGCTGCGCCCAGTGCTCGGCAAGGAGATGCATATATATTCTGTTATGGCATTCAAGCATTGTGAGAACACAGCTGAATAAATTCCATCACAGCATCACACTTAAATGTAGCTTTAAAAGTGAATTTCTACTTATGTGCGGTGAAATTTCTCATCTGATGTGTGTCCAATATTCATTTTGTTTGATGGATGATCCCAGCTGAGCTTTAGACTGAAACACTCATTGTGAGGTTTCGCTGAAGTTGCTTGCTGGATGGGAAAGTACATGTACGTTTACCAAAGACAAAATGACAGCATTAGGTTAGACACCCACATTCTCCAAAATACACCACAAGGAGCACAGTGGAAGTCCTTCAAACCTTGGCCACAACAGGTGAACAAAATTATCAGAAGCAATTATGTTCCAGTTGGTCAACATCAGACACTAATTTGTGACAATGTGACTACACATGTAGCTTGGCTTTGACTCAGGAATGTATGCGTTTCATTCAGCATGAAAGTTTGATTGCTCAACAGCATACACTGACAGAGAAAGTTCCTTGGAAACTACTGGTGAAATCAGTAGGACAGTAGGTCAGAGAATTTGGTTCTGGTTTTATTTCAGCCGAAAGCAGCAGCACTTCTTGATGTGGTTTTCTTATTCTCTGCAAATAAAGTTTACACTTGGATCCAAATTTGTAGCTATTAATCAATATGAACAGTAAAAATTTGCTCTCTGATAGTCTTTTAAGATCTTTCTTAGGCCTATTTCACAATCATTCTGTGGTTCACTGCTCACTTAATTAGGTTACACTGTGATACTTTTATGAATAGAATAAGAACGAGTGACAAACTTGTAGCAGTGTTTTGAGAAACAGCTCAGCATCAGTGTTTCTTTCTTTTTATCAGAAACTGAAAAGATTACATGTTATCCAGTACTACACAGTAGTATTACACAGCATATGCCTACCTTCTGTACACAGATCACTCGTGGAACTGCCAGATCAAGGGTGTGCTCAGGCGGATGAGGAGGGGTTTGGCGTTGGCCAGTGAAAAAGGTAGGCATTGTTTACAAATAGCAACCAAGCTCGAAATGTCAGTGGGCTTGCTAGGGTTGGGTTAGTCTTAAAATTTGGGCCATATAATCAGCTTCAATCTGGTATGAGTCTGGGTGAAAGCTAAAACTTTGGGTTCAGAGGGCAGCTCAAAATGTTAATATAGCCCATAGAGGAAAAAAGGGTCCAATCCTATTACAGGTCTGTAACCTTAAACTTTCAAATAATTCAGCGTGACTCCCTTCGGTAACAAAGCCTGATTTCCGGAGTCGTTCAGTACTTTGGAAAAGTGCGTGAAGAGAAGCTTTCTAATCATACTGGTTGAACTGACAGTGTCAGTTTGATATTTGATAGATCGTTTGCGGGAAATTTTGGTACCATGTGGGATTGTGAGAAAACTGCTGCTCTGAGAACAGGAAACTCCCGCAAAATGCCGAAGAGAGGGCATCTCTGCACAACTCTTGTCAACAACCTAGTGGTTTAACATGTGCAGAAAAACTTAGGTTATATCTTTTGTAGACCGTAGACCACTTGATTTCAAAATGTACTTTATTTAATGGTTACTACAATACAGACCTATCAGCAACAACAGTACTAGATATACATCTGGCATACACACAGCTGGTGAACAAGAGAAATGATAATAACGTTGAGACAAGTTGAAGATATCGCACAGACTTCTCCATACTGATACAGACTCTTGGGAGTCACTCACTCAAGATCGCCTGGCAGACGCAGCAAGACCATACTAGTTGTCAGAGCTGTGCAGATTCCCCCACGCACATAGAAAGCACAACTCCAACATGCTGCCCACAATGAAAGATGGTCTGATAATGATGTTCACAGGCCAAGCAGACTTGTCAGAGGCTGATCATCTGTCTCCGCACAAGAAGTCTCAGCATGTCAGCCCGTCGAAGGTTCTGGTCTTCGTCAAAAACAATGGACAAAGATCATCATCAGAGACAGATTAATGCTTAACTCTTGTAGCCTGAAGCTGCATGTGTTGTCTGCCGGCAAGTCAGGTGACACTGGGGTGCAAAATTCTACCGCCTCGCTCAGAGCTTGGCAAGGAGATGTGTATATAGGCTTTGCCACATTCAAGCCTAAGCGATCCAATGATAGAATAAATTCTATCACAACATCATGAGAGTTAATAAGTTTCAAGCTTCTGCTCCATCCTCTACAGGCACAACTTGTCAGTTACAATCTATGAAACATACGTTTGCAACAGCGACCGTGACTAAGAACAAAGTCACGTCATTATCTGTATATACTGTTGTCTTCTCAGCCTGTGTGGATCAAAATAGTTAAACTGAAACAAAAGAAAGTTACCCGCTTTCCGTTTCCAGTAATCCCTCTCTCTCCACACTTCATCTTCTGGCAGTGCTGAAATAAATAATCATAAATCATATAAATCCATACTGATAAGATAAAATGAAAAGCAAGTGTTACCCAGGCAAAGAAAAATCCCATACTGTCACACATAAAGACACTGATCCCAAAGTACAACTGTCAATGGGCAGCGAGATGGGTTGGTGCATTATGTTTTTGACAGTTTAGGTTACATGATACATCGTTTTTATTAGCTATATTACTATATTACATCAAAGTAAGGCCACTTTGCAAATCAGCCCACCCACTTGTCTACCACCCTGGATAGCTAGCTTTATTATGACCAGCACCGTCCATCTGATTTCATCTGAATTCAAATATAGCACTGGATCATTGATATCTTAATGATTATGTTCTACAAAACAACCTGCAGAGGCACTGATGTCATGAGTCACAGCACCGTCCCTAGAGCTGTCAGAATGTGAAGGGCCAGGCTGAACAGGGGCTGAAATACTTGAGACTGGTTCTTCTGAGTCAGGAATATCTATCAGAGGCATTGGGGTATGGAAAAGATGTGAATGAAATTCACAAATATTGAAGCAATCATATGAGAAGAGAGTAGGGAGCAAAATCATAGTTTCTTCCACATAGTTAGTAACAAAAATACTCTAATTACACAGTGTTTGAAATCTTTGCTGATGAAGACAGGGGTAAATACTAAGTTATAATTATATATTATTAATGGTTTTGTTTTTTAATTAAAGTCTGAGTAGTTTTTGTCAGTGTTCATAATCAGCAAAGGAAACACAAACTATTTACATTTACAACTGTCTCCATTTAATGCCCTTGCTTCTAATCATTTAGTCAGAAATGACCTGCTGCCTGTTTCCTTTTTTTCTTTCTTTATTTATCTATCTGACCCTAACCCTAACCCTAACCCTAATTTTCTTAAGGTCTAGGTATTTGGCACATTTATTGGAATGCATGACATTCACAAACAGTCTAAGTGAAAAAGGAAAAAAAAAAATCTAGCAATGTAATTTCCATTTCACACATTACAATCCTTGAAAGATCTGTCCAAAAGATGGAGGTCCACAACTTCATTTATCGGTAAAAGACAAAGGGGATCCAGTTGAGGCATAAAGATTCTCTGCAGTGCGTTTATCTTTTCTTTTGTATTTGTCAGAAAAAAAAAAATTATCTCTATCGTTTGAACAGCCACAACACAACATTGTTGCCTCTCACTAGTCAAAATGTCTTCATCACAACATGCCACCCATGGTAGTAGTCACATTTTAATCACTGAAGTGAAGGTGATATGGGTCAAAATATTGAGGCGCTAACCAAGGACATGGCAAGCTGTCAGTATATGAATGTTTCTCCATCAGACAGACGGTCATTCTTTTTATTATTGAAGTCCGCTTTCTCTGGTATCTGGTAAAAGATGGAAAAGTGTCTTCTTCACAAGAATACACATACAATACCGAAATATAAACCTAGTCAAATGACTGACTAACCTGCTGCACCGGCATACTCCTGATGGGTGTTTGTCTTGTTACAGGTGCCACCAGGAGAAGGTGACGTCCTATCTAGTGATGTGGGGGGTACCAGAGGTGTGTCTTGGTTGCTATTCTGGGGTTGACTGGTGTTTCTTGGTGTCTGTGGTTTGGCAGGAGTGTCTGCAGAATTTAAATCTCTAAGTGCTATGGTTGTGTCACCCCTCAAATTGAAAATGTGTACATTACACTGATAGTATGCCAGGTTTGCCTGAGACACTGATCAGTGTACAATCTGTTTTTTCGTTTTCCTATCATGTCTTTCTAATCTTGTCTGTGTGACAAAAGAATGGCATTTAAATTAGGTCAATAAACCTAGCGAACTTCATACTGATATGTTAATACTGGCACCAGATATGTTGTACACAATATTTAAATTCTCTTTTCTGATACTAGTGGGCTAGCAAAAAAATCAAATCATTTAGTTTCTCAGCAACTTGAGAGAGAACATTCTGCCTTATCATTTTCACAAGTTGAGATTTACGTTCACATATAACTGGGACATATTGTTTACCTGAATGAGGTGGATTTTTTCCTGCATTGGTTGCAATAATCTCACCAGGAGATTCTTCTGTATTGAGGGCTGGTTCCATCATTGGTGTGCTTGGATCATCTGGTTCATTATGGTTTGGTTTCAGGTTAGTCAAACTCTGAGTTTCTTCATCCTTATTGTCAGTGCCTGGTTTAACATGACAAATGACAAAAAAAGGATTTCCTTTAAGTGTTCATTCAAGACACATTGTGAAGGTAAGATTATAGGGATGTGATAAAAAGAAGACTTTTGTTTTTTACGATGACAAAATGACATGGTATTTTCACGCATTATTCAATGGAATGTTTAATGAGGTTAGAAACTCTAGCTAAGCACCCGAGTCTACGGGTGGGAAATCATTCTTAGGCCATATTTCTTGTTTACCCACATTTGCTAGGTGAGATTTTGACCATAGCACAACAGGCTTGCTTTCAGCCAGGGGTGCCATGCAGGCTCTTGGTGCATGTTTGGTGCACTTTTACCCCCAATCCCCTTCCCAGACAATATTTGTGGACCAACCCCCAGTACTCTGACGACACATTAGGATAATATGATACCCTGCAGTAGTTTATATGTGTTAATTAGATTCACATAATTTAATTGCTGTTTTTTTTTTTTTTTAAATAATGCATCCTCTGCTTAGAGAGGTGACTAGTGCTAAAAGCAATTACTGAAGTAGGAAAAGATAAGGGCGCCTGCCTGTTACTTTTATGTCACAGTTGCAGGACAGGAAAGACATAATCTATATGGGCTGCAGTACTGGTATTATTGATTTAATTTGGATTTTCCCCCTCCTCCCCCCCCCTTTCCACACACAAAACACTACACCACCACCACCACCACCATCACCACTAACAACACCAACAAAAACAACACCAACAAAAACAACAACAACAAAACTGATGCTTTTACACAAATAGTATAATCACAAGCCGCCACACTGCTTGTGTCAGTTTTTAGAAATGTCTACAATGCCAACTTGATGGTATTGTAAAAATAAAGTGAGTCTTTTCTTGTGCAACAGTTCAATGAGAGAACAATCTGTGCAGCCCCAGTTTCTGCCTAGTAATGTGTGTGTTAGGGTTTTCCAGATGCTCCTCACTTCTACCAGTCCAATGAGTACACCACAGATTTTTGTCCCAGTCATGTCACAGTGGAGTGTGAGTTATTAGTGTCTAAAAATTTAATTAATTTGAAAAAAAAAAAGGTATGTAGGTCTATAGGGAGAAAATATAATAAATAGTGAGTGAAAACAAGAACATCTAGCCGTTAGGGATGAATGGTGACTTGTGTAAATGAATATTCTGTATTAATTAGTTGTACCCCGTAAATCGTAAAATGTCTGCTGTAAAGGTTTTGGTAAATGTGATCTAAAATTGCTGTTCATGTCCTGTCTCGTTAGGTGGTCTGGGTTTTATCTAATCAACTTTTATCTGTTGCTTGCCTGCCTGACTGCCTGCCTGCCTGCCTGCCTGCTTACTTGCTTGCGTGTTTATTGACTGTTTGAAAATGGAACCGTCAGTGTTTACTGTTTATGTAACTTGATTTGGCCACTTACCATGTTTTTTACGTTTGTTATGGCGTCTCTTGCAGATGATAACTATGATGATGATGATGACAGCAACAAGGACTATAACACCAACTACAGCCCCCACAATCTTACCCACATCATTATTATTGTCAGATTTAGCTGAAAGAGACAATGAAACAGTAAGATCATTGTTAATATAGTACTTGTTGGTGGTTTCCCTGATATTGATTAATCGCAGACAGGAAACATGGAAAGCAACACACTGTTAACTCTATGATGTTATCTGTATAATATCTATTATTATACGAAATCAATCATTTACTGAGCTGATATATTCATTTCTTGATTTTGTAAGGCAATCCTGATTAGGTGATCACCTGGGGTTTATACATGTATCCAGTTAGACTTCAGGGTCAACCTGCAAACTGAGTGACCAGTTATTTATCGAAATAATTTGCCTTTGAAAACAGAACTGAACTGCATTTGACAAGATTCTCAAAGTGAGTTAAATGGCCAAACTAAAGACAGAGTGCGGCAGTCAGCTCACCAACATTACTACTAAATTCAATGCAAGGTGCATCACTCAATAAACAAGAACATAAAATAATTATGTAGCCTGGAACAGTGTATTATAATTACGCATGAGCTGGAAGATGTAATGTATAATTTACTTTTAAATATTTCAGCAAAATGTTCATCGCTATTAATTATTGCAAGGGTAGGGCAACCTCAACATAGACCCTCACTCTCTAAAAAATAAAACATCACAAAAATGTAAAAGACTTTTATAATATGGGATAATCTTACATCATTATTTTACAGAACTATGAGCAGTTTTCTGAGAAACATTTGTTTTCTCTGTTCTCTAGTATACCTCAACCTAATAAACATCAGCATTTTTTATATGTTTGTTTTCTATACAACTGTTTATACCTACCTTCTGTGCACAGTTCACCAGTATAATCATCCTGACAACCATGAAGACACTTGCCGGTCACATAGTGACACAACTCTTTATCAAAAGTACTGTGGCCTTTGCAGCCCTGACTGCAGGTGGAGCTACAGTTAGCACCGTATTTCCCATATTCACAGACTGGGGGTGACACATACAAACACACACACATATATATATATATATATATATATATATATATATATATATATATATATATATAT
>JAWQUT010000574.1:289592-339545 GCA_033807755.1 Ellobium chinense | reverse complement strand
CACCCCCTCCCTTCCTCTCACCCCCTCCAAAAAAAGAAAAACGTTAGTACTGTACGTGTACAAATAGCGTGGCATTGTTTTCTTCGGGCCTTCTTTTTACTTTTGGGAGCCGTTTCATTTTTACTTCAGGTTTTTTTTTTTTTTCAGTCATTCATATATTGTTTCATTTTACTGGAAAGAACAGTCTAGGATAGCGCCTATCAGTTCTTCAATAACTGAATCTCATCTGGCACCCTAAATGTTCACATTCATATAAACACATACACAAAATTAAATGTACACACACTCACACACATAGAATCTCACAAATCAGAGCCCTTTGTTACCCAATCAGTATCGACGGTACCAAACCAAACTTTAACGCTTAGTCACGATCCTTCTCCTTCCAGCCCATTCCTGCTGTCACTGCTAACCCTTCCATAACATAAACAATCTCAATTAGATCTAATACAGTAATTGGATTGTGCGACACTGCCACGGTAACTTCGCGCCGATCGTGTGGCGCGATTTATGTCGAGTCGAGCCAGATTAAAGCGATTCAAAAGATCGGAGCAAAACTCGATCTTTTTGACTCGAGCCGAATTCGCTGAGTCGATTAATCGAGCCGCAGATAAAGATCGACTAGGCTCTATCTTTTGAATCGAGCTGCCCAGCCCTATCATTCAACTGCTGTTTAAATATTGCCCCTAACCTCTTAATGTAATTTCGCCCTTGGCGAAAATCTCTGGAAATGGGACTTAAAGAGGAGAGGGGGAGGAGAGAAGGTGGTTGTTTTATCTTGTTACTGTTTAGTTACTCTTTAAACAATGGCTATTATGACACGCGTACTTACAAAGCATACTAGCATACCCTTATACACTATACCTATTTTGGAGGAAGATCTTTCTGTCATCAACTTTACTTTTCCATTCCAGTGGCCACTTAAGCTTGAAACCTCCGGCCTGATGCCATGGTATCTGTTATATTTTTGGCAACCTGGAAAAACATGTGTCACTTTTCCGGACAAACTGCCACGGCTACAGACTTCAAATCTGGCGTGAGGATGCGGGAAGACACATCGGTCACCGTGACAGCCTTCGATTGTTGCCATTTGGAATAGCGTAATCATATAGGCCCTATAGCTTTCTGCTTTTGGGTTTTGTTTTTTTTTTTACATTACTTCCATCTGTACTAAGTAAACCTGGGCAGAATCCGGATAAAAGAACCGATTAACCGGATACTGGTCAAAGAACCGATGAATCGAGTTGTGACTCCAAGAATCGATTCATGACTCCAAGAATCGATTCATGACTCCAAGCATCGATTCATTTAGCGATTCTTTTTACCTGCTTCCGGAAATCATTTTCAGCATAATTTGATTCTAACTCTTATCCGGAAGTTGGTTTTAAAAATTGATTTAGTGAATCAAAGATTCCATTTAATGAATCTCTATTGTCTAACCAAGGGGAGACAACATACTATTCTCGCACAGGCTAGTCTAGGTTGGTTTGTGACATGTAGCGATCGAGAGAGGAGGGATGGGCAGGGGTGTAATGATCCAAATGGAAACAACCTAGTGTGCTTTCTAAGTGTGTGCTACTGCCGTCGCGCGACTCTTTTCAAATTCTAGGCACGTGCACACGAAAAGAAAAACAAAGTGCACCAGAATCTGTCTTTCTGCTCTCAGTCTTACCATGCTTACACTATGACATTCATCCTCATTTTACTCCCTGCATTTTTGTCACTTTTATTCGCTGACGTTGATCATTTACACTTGATACTGTTCCATTGTTTTCCTCTCATAAAAGTTTGAATTTCCCCGTTCATTAAATATTATGCATCTGTTACATTTTTCCGTTGTGCATGTGTGTTTACCACTGACATGTAAATCAACAATTACATTCGAATTAAACTGCATTTTATGTCATATTTTTCATTTTAAAGTTGACATTGTCTTAATTAAAGTGGATTATTGCCTTGTTCACTTTATTATTTGTGATTTTTATCGAATTACTTGCCAACTTCTGCGCTGCCATTAAAATCTGCTCTGAACCTGATGTAAATATTGACTGGACTCGTGATTAAAAGCCCTTACATTTGACTTTTGGTGTTTGTTAAATAAGGTTATTTGCTATCTCTTCCTCTGGTTGTAAGATCAAATCCTGGAATTTTATTGATAAAAGATTTTTTTTTAAAAAAGGAAAAAAAGGGTGGGGGGGNGGGGGAGGCATTTTACACACCTTACCCTATATTGCAGGATTTTTACCCAACAATTTACAGTGCGATTTTCCCCTACGAAGGAGAAAATGGTTTATCATTTACCCTAATATAATGTTAAGTCCCCGATGCAGAGAGATGGGCAGGGCATGGTTGTTGAGGACTAATGTTGACAGTACCGGTACAAGCTTTCATGGTCTCGTCACACGACGCTGGCGCGCTGTGTAAACCGGTGTAAAATTTAGTTTATCTCCTCCTTACCTGAAATTATCTCCTCCTTACCTGAAATTTCATGGTCTAGTATTAGTTATTAATTATAGGTCTATATCGGCTGTAAGATTTAACAAGAGTATGCCCATTTCAGTGATCTGAGGTCAAAATAGCCTATCATCACAACAGTGAACAGATCAATAGTCACTCCCCTAAATTCAGAAAATGGAAAGCGGAGGTTAACTAGGAATGTATTAATAGGGTATTTTTACACCCCACAGCGGATCTTTCCCAAGAACCGAAACACAATGCGAGGTAAGGGGAGATAATGAAGAACTCAAAACTCGATTCAAAATTCAAAGAATCGAATAACCGGATATTAGCAAACGAATGCACTCATTTATCCAGTTATTCCAGAACCGATTCTTTGACCAGGCCTAGTGCTAAGTACCCACAAAAGCATTCAAATACAATGTGAGCTTGCAAAATTAAACTTCATTTTCATGGTGAAAAGAAACAGATTACAAATCGCTATTGAAATATTTAAGTAAGAAACGTAAGCTTAAAATAAACCAACTGATATGTTTTTTTGAAAAGTTTTACTTCCTTGTTCAGGTTAGTCTTACTCATTTAAAACACACTCACAATATTTTGGCACGACTCTTAACGACCCAGATAATTTTATTTCGTAACGAAATACAGAAAAAAAAGGGTGGAGGAGGGAGAGACAGAAATAAAGTGCACGTTTGATCACTGTTTCTCCATACTGTAGATGCATACTTACCGTATTGCTGTGTGCATTCATCAAAGTGCTTCTCCATAACGTAGGATATTCACAATCACACACACACATACCCAAAGAACATAGGTTTAGTCTAACACTGTAAGGGTATTACACTGTTCATGTGTTATAACATAAAACAAGAGAGTCTGTCACTAAGAGTTATAAGATCTAGATTAAGTTCACAACTATGACTTTTATAAGACCTCATTTTGTTGAGTCTCAGTTCTCAGTAACAGCTCGACTTCATTTTGGATCTGACTATTCTGTAGAGTTACCCTTATCTAAAGCTAACTGAAATCTATCTAGACTAGCTAGATTTGAGCCGACCCCCACATAAGATTACCTTGAGCAAGGGACATCACAGACAAGACCAGGAATATCCTCAGTTTACAAAACACATCCATTGGAACTGGTCACAACTCAAAAACGTTCTTATCCAAGACGAGTGTTTGCAGAGTCCAGTCACTATCCTTCAAGGGACTGTCTCCCCTTTCGAAGATCAGCGACATGGCCTCATTCCTAGAAAGGCTGGCCCTGCACATTTGCTTCAACGTAATACAGCCATGAACCACAAACACCTTCTATTTTAATAAGATATGGTGACTGTCTAAAACAGTGTCGGCAGGCCCATACATGTACAGCAGCATTGTTATCTCATGAAACCGCACAGTACATAGTGAAGAGTAGACTACTAGTGAATGTGACAAATTAGGTCGCCTCGGACCATGTAGGAAATGTATTATCTCGGCCTACATTGATAAGATATGCTTTGCGAGGTTCTCACCGAACCAGTCAGTAGGGGGTTGCATATCATTGCTTTAAATAAACCTGCTGCTTTAACAAGGCAATGTGTTGGGATTTCCCGCGTGGGTCACCCCGTACTTCGCTAAAAGCTCTGCATGGCGTACGTCGTGGGCTCTAACTGACACCACACTCCTAAAGAAGAATTCATACGGATTATGTTTATCGCAGTATTGGAGTGTGGAGAGAGAAGGGGGAACCCACTGGGGTTTTAACGCCAACCGTTATGTAGTTCTTTGGAGGAGGTTATGACGGTTTCTAGTAGAACTGAAAGGTGAATGGGGGGTTGGATATGAATGGCGCCCTTAAGGAGAGACTCTACACTTCTCCCAGAGATTGTAATGGAGATAACATGGTGGGCAACTTATCACTAGAAGTGCCTTGGAATTTCTATACAAAAACCAAAGTGCTGACTGGTGCAATTTTTTAGCCCCTTACTCCATTCTACATCAAAGTGTGTTGTAAGTTTCTGGGAAGTCTGCGTGAAGTCAGAAAATCGAGAAACCCCACAAAGGACATGTAAGAAACATGGATGAAATTTTGTTTAAAAAATCTTGTGCTATCGCAAATCCCAATGTCCTAAGATAAATCATGTACGAGGGAGAAAATTGCACCATTTAGCACTTTGGTACAGTATGCAATTATGCATAGAGACCAAAGAGGTTATAATGCTGACTAGAGGGATTTCCCTATCTGGAATGCATGACGCCATTTTGAATATCCCCCCCCCCCTTTTTTTCCCACCGCGTTTGGGAAATACCCCTATTAGTCTTGGTGCTGGCAGGGTTCCCATGTCCATCCGAGGTTAAGAAAGACACCCGATATTTTATGATTCTACACCACAAGAATCTTTAAAAAAAGCCATGGTATCAAGCTGAAATCAATTACGTTTTCTTTTTATTGCCATTTAAAGACAAAAATGTGGGTTATTAATATCAAAAATGATTGAAATCACATTTTGCAACCCTGCAGCATCAAGAATTTATTAAACCATAATTATGATATGTTGCAGTATAAATGACAGAAATTCTATTTACAAGAATAGAGGGCTGAGCACAAAACGGAAAGTATCTGCGCTTTGATATTAATGTTCTTGCACGAAATTATGTACTAAACTGACGTTGATTTTGAAACAAGCACTACATGATTAAAGCTGTAGACAGTTTAATATGGCAGTTAGAGCGTCTATAATACTTTCCCAAAACGTTCAATAGGTGTATTTTTAAGTATTCATGTTTCATACATATAATAATATTACTTGAGATAATGTAGGATCTGGCCGCATAAATATAATCGTACCCCCTTAATTTGGACGTGAATCTCAAACCGAATAGAGTGCTGATCATCAAACCATGCAATACGTAAAAAACGATTCTGCTGTTCAAATGCAAGTTTTATGGAATAGCAAATTAATGAGGATGATTAACACATGCTTTTTAAAATGTTATAATGGACGTGCATGTAAGGTAACTATATCTAGCCATAAAATAGCTTTTCAAAGTTGTTAGGGAACAATGTGGGCAGATTTGAGGGTAGTGGCAAAAGTGATAAACAACTGGTAACCACGATTTCCTATTCATTTAAAGTGGACATGGACCAACTGAACATGCAAAAAGGTGGTTTAGACTCTATCCGCAAGTTATCATACACCCGCTGACTTGAAATTTGAAGAAGACCCCCTATATGCCCTGGAATATTATTATACTTTCATTTCATGCTTGAATCAATCTACTCTGATACACACACATTCCAAAATATCAAAGATCAACAGGTTTACAGGAGTGACTAAAAGGAGTGTAGTCAAATTTATGTACGTAATTTCCCTGCAATCCTCATTGTGATTCCCAACTAAAAGCATATGAGAAAATAAATAATGTGGCAAAGAATATAATTATTTGTTTAAAATAGTATTTATTCATTTTCCTAGCATGCTGGATTTTGAGAAATACATATTTTTAAAGACTGTACTGTGCTGCATAAATCGGTGAATAAAAAAGACATCAAATGTTACATCTAACTACATAATCTTCTCGTTTTATATTTGAAAAAACAAACATCTTACTGGGACTCTGATTCAGAGCAATTCCAATTACCAAACTGGAATTTATAGAGATCTCAAACCATTTCGCAAGGATATATTTCAAGGTCCACTAATTTTGTGAATGTATACAAACTGAATTTTATTACCAGCAAGTTATCTGGAGTCTGAATGCAGCTTAATGTCAGCACCATCTTCTGTCTCACTTCTTCATTGTTGTGTTGCTCTTCCATTGTGGAGGCCATGTCACTGATGGTTTGAAGTCACCTGCAGTTCAAACCAAGATGACAATGATGTTTAAAAGTATGCTGTATACTAAGAAACAGTAATATGAATGCAGAAACAGTTGTTATGCGGATTCCATATTTATATATGACAGGTTTTTTGGTAAAAAAGAAACAAACATTGAGGTATGGGTTTAGTGTAGACCGGGCTTAGAATTTTGTATAGAGTTAAGATACAACTTCTTTTCATCACCTCAAAATAATCGCTTTTAGTTACTAAGAGGTACCGGAAAGAGAGTTGGTAATCTTTCAAATATTTTCATGAGGTTTTAACAAATGTAGCCTACGGTAATAAACAAGACAATTCATTGACTGTATTCCTTCCTATAAGTGAACCAATTATCTGTCTCCTCCAAGTCATGTAACAGGGATAAAATACTGGTTGCAACAAAATCAATCCATCAGTGTCGACACTCTTTTCCTGGAATAACCATTTAACATTCTTTTGTAAGATTAATTTTAACATATTTTCGTAAGCCCTGGCCATTCTCTGTGATATAAATTTGCAATAAATCGAAATCCCCACCTTGTCCAGATGTAAAAACATTAATCTACATACAGTCGGACCCGACTAGACTCGACCTAGTTTATCTTGTTGTCCTTTCTTGTCACGCTAAGAATGCCCATATATTATTGTCGTAAAATGGCGAGGGGAAAAAAAAAAGGATGTTTGTGTGTTGTTTGGTCTGTTTGTATTGTTGTTGTTGGTGAAGATGATGAGCAGCGGGGAGGCGAGCTCGGCTATGGGTTTTAGCCTGACTCTAGCCTCAGCCGGTCAGTAGTAGTTATCACGAACAGACGCCAGGAACACAGCCGTGTAGGGTGGACGACATCAAAGTTTATTTACATGTATGCAGTGCAGATAGAATATTTTGACATCAGTCGCAGCTTTCAGCCGACCAGCCAGCCTTGTGGGGAGAATGCGTGAAGAAAGAGCCTCGCAGGCGCCAGATGTGGGCTCGACTGCGCTGAGACGTAGACTAACACCAGACTCGAACTCAAAACCAGACTCCAAACCAGACTTCAAAACTCAAAACCAGACTAAACTCAGGGGGAAATTGGTGTGAAATGTAACATGGTCACGCGGACATTTCGGAGAGCAATTACGTCAGAGGCCACGCCTCATCTTGCGATGCGCTAATTTGGCATCAATGTGGGAAAAATGGACAATTACTGGAAAGTTAACGGAGGCTGGCAGGGTAGCTGTGCAAGTTACAGCAACATGTCACACATCAACTTGTAGGGCATAGCAAGATAAATAAGTTGTACAAATCATCCCAAGTCCTTAGAAAACTGATAACTAGAAAACAAGATCTAAATGTGCTGAGAGGCTGCTTACCTACTTCTGTTGCATAACATTAAGCGCCAATAACTGAGCGAAGAAATAACTGTATTTACTAAATGATAGTGCCAATGATTTGTCTCAGACAGATGCTTAAGTGACATAAGTTTTATGAATGTCGCTTTAGTGGTTACTGAGAAAATTACAGTTGAATGCTGGCATGAAAGCACAAATTTACTACAATATCTAGATCCAACGATGAGGATCCTGGCAAAACCTCAAGTATAAAGGACAGATCTAGATCTAGATCTAGGTCTAATTAAACAGTTCTCATTATGGCAGGACCTACATATAGTGGTTAGTATGAGACTGAATGAACTACATTACTGTATTGTAAAACAACAGTCCTGTCCCCAGAAATAGCTTAGTTTAGACCAGAGTACTTTGCATCCTCTGAGCTCGAGTTTTCACCATGTGTGAGTTCTCGCCAACCTTTAATATTTGTTACGGTACAGGAAACAGATCTAGATCTTGCCTAGATATGATACAATTCTAGTTGTAATTGCTGTGGGGTTATTCCGTTTGGGTTACAAGAACCCAGACAACCAGGGTATCGGAGTAGGTCTAGACTCTTAATAATGTCAGTGAGTCACTATGTTATAGCCGCAGCATTAAATATAGATTAAGTCTATCGCTGGCAATCACGTGAAAATTATTGCGCCCTGTCTTATCGATCTAGATATCTCGATCTAAAGAGGGGCAGATCATGATCTAGACTCTAGCTCTAGACTAATAATTCTAATGCATAACCTCAGCCTTTGGCTGGCAGATCTAATCAGTGTCGTAGGAATTCAGGATTCCACTTGTAGCCTAGGCGATCTTTTTCCAGACAGATGAACATCAACAACACTTGGTTGCGTCTGCACATATTAGTGGAATTCTCGTGTTTTTCACAATCACTAACTGTGTCAACAACAGACTTGTACCATGAAACATTCGTAACTTTCGGGCGTCGGTCACACCATTCCCTAAGAAACGAATTTCTTTGAGCCTAACACCATTTATTTCCATCTCCAGTAGTCTACTACCTCGCGCAAATAGACTAGTCTAGACAAACAGGAATGCTTCGTTCCTGCTACAAATGTTACACAAACAAGGTCAACTTCAGCCTTTCGGTTTGCTCGAACTTCTGAATCGTGGACTGCCAGAAAACCGAGCTCCGCCATATTGTTTTTACCGTTGTTTTTTTTTCGCGACAAACTGAAAGGACTGACAACACACTTCAGCACCATCTCCTGTTTCGTGCTCGATTGCATGGTTAGTGGGCATTAACGATTCACAAGAACAGCTTTTTCAAATGCACAAATGGCTAAACTGTTTTGAATTTCCATACTTTTTTGTTTTTAATCAATGTTGCTTATAGCTCGCTCAATCAGGCTCCAAAGACATACGACCGTAAGCTTACCTTCACTTTTTCAGACTGACGTAAGCCTAGACTAGGCCTAGCTGGTTTCACGCACTGTTGGTAAAAAAGGGGTCTGCTCATGCGCACGGCTGAAAGTGAAAATACCGTCGAATCAAAATAAGGAACTCAGTTGCGCATGTTGTCTATTAGGCCTAGGGCCTAACGAACGCAGAACAGTTGCGCAAGTTGTCTAATAGGCCTACTAGTCTACTTGTGTGTAGCCTTTAGATTTCGTCCAACGCTTAGACAGACAGACAGACTGACAGATAAATACACAGACAGACAGAAATAGGATGACAGAAAGAAATGGAAAGACATGAGGAGCAGAAAAACAGAGAGAGAAACACAGAGAGAAAGAGAGAAATGGAGAGAAATGATGAAGAGGAAGAGAGAGAAAAAGAATTAGAAACAGAGAGAAAGATAGAGGAGGAGAGAGAAAGCAAAGAGAGAAAGAAGAAAGAGAAAACAAGAGACACGATAAAAAGAAAGAGAAAAAGAGAGAAAATAGAGAAAGAAATGAAATTAGAGAGGAAGCGAGAGAATGAGAGTGAAAAAGAGCAAGGACGGGAGCAAGAAAGAGACAAAGAGAGATAGAAAGATAGAGAGAAATAGAGACAAAGATTGAAAAAGAAAAGTGAGCAAAGAGAAATAGAAAGAGGGAAAGAGAAAGACATGAGAGAGAGAAACAGAAAGCGAGCAAGAGAGGGTGATATAGAGAAAGAGATTAAAGAGTGAACGAGATAATGGGAGAGATATTATATAGATAAAGAGAGAGAAAAAGAAAAAGGAAAGAGAGAAACAGGGAGAAAAACCGAGAGATGATGAGAAAATGAGAAAGAAATAGAGAAAGAGAGGGAATGAAAGATATAAAAGATAGAGAAAGAGTGATATAAAGAGAGAAAAAAACAGAGAAAAAGAGAGATAAAATAAGAGAGATAAAGGAAGATAAAACAAATAAAAAGAAAGGAGAGAGAGAAACAAGAGGGCTGGGATGAGGGGACTGTGGGATGGTAATGAACTTGGTTGGGGAGGAGCAGCACGGGCACAGACTTTTGGGGTAAGGAGAAGTGACCGAGGAAATCTTGCTCACATGTTGGTTTGTTTACATGCTCTGCTTATGTATGACTACTCGTCATTTAGTAAAATATCCTAGCAATCCCTAGATCACGTGGTGTAACTGACCCGTCTGAGAATACCTCATTCGACTCGTCAGTTCAAATTTTAATGTTCCACCGTTCGTGAGAGGGGAAAGAAAGGATGCTTATGATACTGTAATCAATATGTACATTAAATCATTCACAGTTAGCGTTTCCTGACTGAGCAGTTCTGCTTCCGAATGATTTTGTTATCAAATTTCTCACTTAGAGAAAGAGATAGCGTAAATATCTTCTCATTTACGCATTCGGGAAATCTGGCCACGCAATTTGATATACGATATAGCTTATAATTCCAATTTCCTTTAATACTAACAAGACACACGATAGGACACTTTCACGAAAATACGCACACAGATTTACAACAAACAAAAATGATGACCACTGAGATCTGGGGTTTTTCCCGTTGAGGGCGGCACCTGATCACCCCACCTCGGACCGGGCTCGCCGACGTGAGCCGACGTCCTTCTTTGGCTTCGGGGGGAGCGGAATGGGGAGGGGGAGTTGGGCGGGAGTGTTGAGGGATGCTGCTATCCACTGGGGTCCCTTGACAGCCCCATAGCCAGGCAGGGGTCCTGCGGGGGAGACTGCAGGGCCAGGGGCATCAACACATTGGAGGGACACTAGAAACAGTACAGTACAGCACAGCCATACTANTTAGGTGTACCACAATGCGCTTGGTTCGCGCGACATAATTATTGCACTGCACTTGCCAAGTAGTCATTTCAATTATGTATTCAATAAATAGTATAGGACACTATCAGATGACATATAATAAACAATATGCTCCAAAAACATCCAAACTAATGTTTTTATAGCTATAAATATAATGTGGCTCATGACATGTCAGAAATAATTAGGCAATTTATTTGAGGATTTTCAAGTAAGACTTGTAGGCACTTACAGGATGCTTTACCCTGGCAAGCGAAATGGCGACGATCAAGATGGCGGCATTTTGCTGAGGTCTTGATACAGACTGATCCAGCAAGGCAGTTACTGAATACTTGTTCCCAGCACGCACATGCTGATATAACAAGTTACGCTTACTTGATATCAGAGAAAGGTTAGTAAGGTCGATGTCGTTTACAGTTTTCTCTTTGCTGTGTGAATAAACAGAAATGCGCCTGTCCTGATCTTGTGATTGTCCATGCAAAACTTAGCCCAAACTTTGACTCAAGGCTTCATGGTTATCTCCTGGGACAGGACCGCTCTTGCATAGATGCAGTTCATTTAGTCATATGTTTAGCCACAAGATTGGTCCCTGATTATCCCGGCTTCACTCTTCTGTCAGTTTGTGAGGGCTAGTCAGCAGCGTCTGCTTTTTTCTATCCTGCTTCATCATGTTTATCTGAGATTTAGATTTTAGACTGTAAGTGGGCAGCATCGTGAGACTTTCCCACCCAGTGGCCAGATTTATGATTAGGAAATTATAATTTAGACTAGTCTAGACTAGAAAGAGAAAGTTCACGTTGTCGTTAGGCGTGATCAGAGGGAATTGCATAATTAAAATTGCTGATGACGATGATAGAATGTCCAGGCCCAGCAACTCTCAGAAGATAGCTTTTTCATGGTTTAGCATTTTTAAACCCCATCTTTATCCTAAATCAACTATAGATCTAGACTACTAATTGGAAGAGTCCTGTGATATTGCCAAGGTGAAGTTTATCAATTTAGTCTAGTTTTTGACTGGGCTATCTCTAATGACAGCACCGATGATACAGTTCATTTAGTCATAGACAAGTCATGGAATCAGTGCTGTCGTTAGAGAAGGCCGTTGACTGTTGCAGGTAGACAGATCAGCATGTTCTGATTCAACTATACTAAAACTATGGTTATAATAACAAACCTGTCATCTTCTGCTCAGCAAAGACAGTGTGGTATTGACCAAAACATTTAGGTCCTCTCAGTCACACTGATGGAAGCATAGCATTAAAAAATTACGCAAGGTAAATGATCGATAAATCTAGATCTAGCCTGCACTTTGACACTATGGCACATGGGCTTTTTATTTAGGTTTACCTTGTGAATTGTACCATTCTTTTACTGTGCTAGGAAACCAGGAAGGGTTTCTGAATATATATACTTCACACTCCAAACTGGAGAATTTTCATGAGACTAAGTTTTAAGCATGATAATCCAGCATTGAACCTCTGAGCTAATCATTCTCACAAGTTCTAGTGAGACAGTTTTTATTATGTTTTTCACAATGAATGAGCAAATGTCCAAATTTGATTACTTTGTACAGTATTAACTGAATTAACATTTAACTGGAACTAATGCCCACTTATGCAATGCTGATCTTAACCCTAACAATAACATTACCATGTACTGTAAGCCTAAATGTGCCCAACAAGACAGGAACATCAGTAGAAGTGCATCTCTAACCCAGATGTCTCTTTGACACTGAAGCATCAGTGCCTTTCCGTATACATGTTGTCAAGCAACTATTTTAACAAGAAAAATTGCATCCTGTCCCAGTGCTTCTCTACAGTTTGACATCTTAAAAAGAAGTTTTTCAGCTTTGATTAAAAAGAATGATACTGTTTTTGGTCATCTGAATGCTTAGAAGAGAATGTTAAGTTGCCATGAAATAATGATTGGATTTGTTTAATGAAGTTTAAATGTGAGGCACATCAGAAGACCTACCGCAGACCAAAAGATCCGGGCTTTACAGTGTTTTCTCCAGACCGCAGGATTTGCCCTTAAATATTAAAATGTCCTCTAAATATTCATTGACTGTGCGCTGACCCACCCTTCTTTCCAGCACTTTAAAACTTGCATCACTTGTAAAAAACCTACACTTACACTGTTTTTAAATATTTACAAATCCCTCTCAAATTTGTGACAAGGGAGGAGTGTCTCCCCCAAATCATATAACCTAGAGAAACACTGCTTTATGGCTGAGCTACTTCCAGTTCAAAGTTTGGCCCACGGAAGCATGCCTGGGATGACTGTAAAGAGTTGCAGGTTGTTCATCATTATTTATGATAGAGACTGTGGAGGAAACAGTTACTGGGTTAAGAAGAATAGATATATATATTACAATTGAATTGAACTCCTTACTCCTTGGAAGCTTAGAAAAGTTGTAATGAAAAGAAATGCTAATTATCTGATGACTTTAATATGGAAATATGAATTACATTATCTACATAATGTTGCTAATAATCTGAAGGTGTGATTATCCAGACTACGATTTCAGAGTTGACTGCAATAGTGTAATGTGAAAGTATAAATATTTAAGGAATAGATACAGTTTTATTCCAAGTTTCTTTGGAATAATTTTCCAAGTAGTCCACTACCTAAGTTCTTTATTTTTCCATGAGAACTGAAGGAGAAATGTAAGGGTAACCAAGCATTATATATAATATGTTTTATTTTGATATTAATTTTTTTTTGTCTTTGCAGAGAACTAGTTCGATGTGAACAAGGAAGAACAGGAACCACGACATATCTGTACAAAAGTCTAGTACATTTGTAGTGGGATCATCAAGGACAGGAATCTTA
Source organism: Ellobium chinense (assembly GCA_033807755.1). NCBI lineage: Eukaryota > Metazoa > Mollusca > Gastropoda > Ellobiida > Ellobiidae > Ellobium > Ellobium chinense. The sequence continues at coordinate 325,827 of JAWQUT010000574.1, read as the reverse complement.
TTATAAAAGCTCTTGTGAAAGGGTGTGGATTACTCCACACAACAAACAAGGAGTATGGCTGAGCTTTACAAGCCTGGGGACAAGATATTTGCCAAAATGAAGGGCTACCCACATTGGCCGGCAAGAGTAAGATTTCATTTATACCTGGGATAAACCAGATACTGCATGCAGAAGTCTTTTCTCCAGGTCATACGAGTTGGGAGAAACATTCCTCCTGTGTCGTGAATTTCAGGGGAGATTTGTAAATTTTTAGAGGGATGTAAGGTTTTTTGAAATAAATATAGACTTTAGAATGCAGAAAAGTAGGGGAGAGGGGATCAGCATGTGTCTAGTGTATTTTTTAGAGGGGTAGAAAGTTTAAACATTAAGGGGCAATTGATGCGGTCACACAGTCGAGGGAGAACACTGATGCAGACTTTCTGTGTTTCTTTTTTTTTCTTCTTAATAAGAAGTTACAGATTTCCTGACTGAGAAGTAAAATACTTGAGAAATTTAATGTGTGAACTATTGGAATAATTATCTTCCAAAATTCTTCAAGTGCATCTTTCTATTTTCTGACAGAAATGTAAATTGCCATGAAATTATGATTGGTTTTGTTTAATGAAGCTATCAGTAGTATGACTTTCCATTTTCCCACAAAATTTTGGCTTTGTAAAGGCTGTTTTTTTGTTGTTGTTTNAATGCAGAAAAGTAGGGGAGAGGGGATCAGCATGTGTCTAGTGTATTTTTTAGAGGGGTAGAAAGTTTAAACATTAAGGGGCAATTGATGCAGTCACACAGTCGAGGGAGAACACTGATGCAGACTTCCTGTGTTTGTTTTTTTTTTCTTCTTAATAAGAAGTTACAGATTTCCTGACTGAGAAGTAAAATACTTGAGAAATTTAATGTGTGAACTAATGGAATAATTATCTTCCAAAATTCTTCAAGTGCATCTTTCCATTTTCTGACAGAAATGTAAATTTATACATCTGAGCAATCAGTAGTAAGACTTTCCATTTTCCCATAAAATGTTGGCTTTGTGTAGGCTGGTTTTTTTTTTTTTTATTTGGTCAAGTTGTTTTTGTTTTTGTGCTGTTTATTAAAATAAACAGGAAAAAACAATGCATGTCAGAAGTTATACTAGAAAAGTTGTCTCCTTTCTCCAGATTGATTATCTTCAAGAGGGATCTGTGAAGCCACCAAAGGGAAAATATCCTATTTTCTTCTATGGAACACATGAGACGTGAGTGCCTAAAACGTATCTCTGATATTCTTATTATAATCATTAGCTGTTTGTTCATTGCCGTGTTTTCCTGCTTAATGTTGACAAATACACCAGTAAAAGCTATTATTGAAACTTGCTTAAATGGTCATGTTTTTCACTGGATTTACTGGACTTGTGGGCGTATTTCCCATCAACAAATAAACGAACAAATGAGTAGAGGACTCAGCATGCAGAGGTACCTTTACCCAAGATTTTGCTTTCATGTTTTTGTCATGAGATTTGTTGGAAAAGTAGGGTTAAAGTGTGATGTTTTTTATTTTTTTCAAATGAAGGAAACCAGAACACTAACACAGCTACCCTTATTCACTATTTATTATAGAGATTGTTTACAGTGATCATTTCAATCATTTTTCTGCAGGGCATTCCTTGGCCCCAAGGATATCTATCCGTATGAAAAGTACAAAGACAAGTATCACAAGGAGAACAACAGGACCGCCTTCAATGCAGGATTGTGGGAGATACTCAACAACCCAGATGTTGTGTTCAATGCCTCGGTCAGTTGGGGAAACACTGGGGAGTATGAGATATCATCACCTCAGCTCATTTGTTCTATGTCCATTTAGTATAATCCCAGGACTGAAACTCTCACAATGTTATTGGTTAGTGCTAGGATAGGTTTAAGGAAGAATATGCACATTTAGGAGATTCCTTGGATAATATCTAGGGACTCTTTCTCTTCCATTTCCTCACTCCTAACCCAGACCCTAACCGAAGTGGGATTAGGGAGAGTTTCAGGATTATACCAATGGATGTTCGGCACTTGTAACTGGGGTAACTGATGGATAGGCTTCATCAGTTTAAGTTGGGAATTATCAGTTTCCAAGAGTTATTTGTATAATTCTGATGAGTTGTTCCGATAATTTTGATGAGTTGTTCAGATAAGTCTGAGTTACTCGGATAATTCTGAGCAAATCATCCTATGAAGACTGTGACTATCACACAATTTTTTTTTTTTTTTTCATGCAGGCTCTCTTTCATAGAAACTGTGCAGAACACTTTTGGGGGCTTGATAAATATGATAAATGTTGCTCAGGTTCATGATCTATGACCTGGAAAGTAACAGTTTTAGAATTGGTTCTAACTGTATGTGTTTTGAGGAAATAATATAAAGTTGAATTAAAAATCCAGGGTTGGCCAAAGTCTGCAGCCTGGCTTGTCATCTTTTATATGCTACATGTTTGTTTAGGCTTACATGCCTAACTTCAGCCAAACAGGCAGCTCTTTTTGCCATATTAGATAACTGAATAGATCATTATGGCCTAGTGGCCAGATGCAAAAAATTTTTTAATTATTTTGATATTCAGTTATTGCAAAGTAGACATCGTAACTCAATCTCTGGTGTTTCTGTATCATCTGGATTTTGTTGATGTAGGCGGCAACAGTTTATCTGATGAAGATTTCCAAATATATTAGATGTTTCGAATGTGATTGAAATATACTGAGTTATAGAATGAAAATAGAATCAATATAAAGGCTGAGTACTGTGATTCCTATAAAGTCAGGTACTGGCCCACTGTTTCTTTGGCTACCCCTGAGATATAATTCTGTGGTTTCTTCAGCCACAGTTCCTTCTTTCTTCATGTAAGCCGCAGTTCCTTCTTACCATAGTACCTACAGTTCACTTATGTTTATGCTTGTCCTACGAAATTATTCTCACATGAAACCTCAAAGAAACAATGACAGTGAACACATGTCATGTATGATATCACTGGGCATGTGTGCTGCCAGCTCAAGTATCATGGATAGACCCCATGAGGCTACCATGCATATAAGAAAGAATGAAACTTTACCGTCGATTTGCCTGTATTGTTTCATATAATTATTTTTTATTCTTTGGCTTTATGCTTATAGTGATCATAATTATTTTTAGAAGTTTTTTTAAAATAATTTTTTTTTCTAAACATGGTCTCGTTAAAATGTTGTCAGCCATATTGCTTTGTTTTTCATCCTCTGTTGTCAGGAAAACATTCCAGAAGGTCATATTACTGAAAATTGCCCCCTTCTTAGATGTTGAGTATAGACATAAGTACACAATCTATGTGGGTCTGTTATATTTCAAATGTAATATTATGCAAAGCTATTAGTGGCATTATATGATGGGATACCCAAAAATTTATTCTAGGCAAGACACAAGAATGTGCATTTGACCTGTGTGTTTATATACTGGTGAAGAAGGACATAGGAGTTACTAGCCCCTCGAACTTATGTGTAATCATTTGTTGTTTGGGGAGATTATGAGCTGGGAAAATTGTGAGACCATTGCTGCATTTCCATATATCGCTACTGTGCATTCCTCTGAAAACTAACCAACTGCTTCAGTGTAGGAACTTGAATAATCATTAGTGAACTGTATCATTTTCCATTAGTGAGAGTTGTGTATATACTGGGCTGCCTTGCACTGGGGCTTTTCCTCTTCATGAGATATACCCAGGGTTGCCAGAGACTTGGAAAAGTGGGAAAAATTGTAGCAAATTGCTATTTGAGCTTTAGATTTGGAAAATATCTGGCATTGGATAGATGATTTTCAGCTACTGCATTCAGTTACTGACAACATGCGTTTAGTTTTGGTGTGTTCAGACGTCTCGTGAGAAGAGTCCTGAAAAATGGATGTAGGTTTGGTGTACTTACCTGGTGCAAGCTGTTGTCTTGCATGGGGAAAGTATGAAACTCCTCTCACTAATGAAAGGTGCTGTGCTAAGGGGGATGTGGTGGCCCCCCAATTTTCCTTGTGCTGTTATGTTGTTTGCAGACCACTAACATAGTACTGACCGACCCACCTCCTGATGATGCTGCCGATGATGATGATGATGGTGAACATGTTGACTTTAATGTTGATGGTGCTGCTGATGATGATCAGGCGGCAGAAGAAGATGCAGCACCAAAAGGAAAGAAAGTGAGTGTATTTTGTTTGTGAGGAGAATTGTTTCAAATGCTTGAATATTGAGGTTTCCTGGGGCATCATTCCTCTTCCCCCCCCCCCCCNACATACTATTCCTGCAGCAAACCATTTTGATCAGACGGGTAGGAGAGTTTTGCAATTATAGGTAATGGAAACATCACATAAATTATTGGTATGCTTGCAATGCAGCCATCAGGCCATAAATGCAGTCGTAATGCATAACACAGTAAACACACTAGCCTATGTGCCTGTCCACGCACATTGCACCTGGGCCAGCCAGTGCCGGAACATGGTCATTTGACACAGCTGTCTATGTCGAACGATGCAAGCAGTGGATTTCAGAGGTACATAATGGAAGTGTTCATTTTTAATTATTGTTGCGTTCTTTGAATTTTTACTTCTAAACTGTTATTCGGTCACTCAAAACATCCAAGAAGCAGAAATTTCATCTCATAATGCCAGATTGGCAACTTTTGGCCATAAAGTTTTGCAGATTTATCTGGACAGGAAGTAACATGCGTGCCCAGCGAGCCGCAATAGTAAAAATATGGAACGTATCAGGGAGGACTTCCCAATGCTGAATTTATGACACAAGCCAATTTTTAAAGAAATACGTAGAGGTCAGCTAACAAAACCTTATCAAGGACTGTTTCTGGGGCAAAAGTAACCTGCAATCGAAATTTCATAGCTGAGTTATGCCTCTTCATAAATCTAATGAGTTTTTTTTTTTAAAGATAATTGATATTGCCTTGTATTTCAAGGCTCATTGCACGAATAATTGCCTTTTTTATGTAGTTGGCATTAATTTTGATAGCCTAGTTCTCTCTTGTTTAAGAGTATATCAGTAAATTGATTCTGTTTCTCCAGGGATCAACAAAGAAATCTCAGGTGCAGAAGAGGAAAAGAAAAGAGAGTGAGAGTGCAACAGTAAGTCTCTTTACCTTACTGTAAGCAGGCCGTATGCTGTCATGAAAATCTTGGAAAAGTCTTGATAATGGAATTCCATAAGACTTCAGAAGTCTTCAGAATCATTATTTTTTCATCGTCTGCTTTATAAAAGTCTTGAAGTTTGTTAACACTAGACCAGGGCTGTGGGTGAATGATAATCAGTTGTCACCAAATGTTAGTCCAAAGACTGTCAGGCTACACTGTTTGCAGTATAACATATTTTGTGATGCAGCCTTTTCTTTTCCCTTGCAGATCTTGAAATTTGAAACTGAAGTTCTGCAAAGCCCTTAAAAAATCTTGAAGAATATTTTCAAAGAAGTATGTTAACTTTGTTCAAAGGCTAAGGTGATCTCCTGATTCCCAGAGTGTTTTTATTTTTCTTCCTGGCATGGTGTTGTGAATATAAGATTAATGCATATCACATGATTTCAGTGAACATGTGCAATGCCAGCTTATGAGCCATTGATAGATTTCTCAAGGGGCACTACCAACATACGGAAGAGTGACATTGTACCATCTGTTTGCTTCTAATCATATATATTTTTTTTTCAGTCCATAGTTTTATATTTCATAGTGATCATAATTATTCTAAAAAATTTTTTTTCATAACTGGTTTACTTTTTGTGTGAACATTAAAAATAGGCAGGTTAAAATGCTTTAAACTCTATTCTTATGTTTTTTGTCATGTGTTGACAGGAAGACATTTCACAACAAATTGTTTGAATCTGCACCTTCTAAATTGTTGAGTATAGACATAAAAACACAATCAGTATGTGTCTCCTGTGATATACATGTAATATTGTGCAAAGTTTTGAGTAATTGTTACTTGTTACAGTGATGGCTTGTCATTATTTGTAGTACCACCTGGTGAGTCACCCTGTTAAGGATACCTTACAAATAATCTGGAAACAAAAAAAACTGGATGCAGCATGAGGGTTATGCAACAGTCATAAGACAAATTTGAGAAAATATCTTCTCATCCTCCAGCCTGGCAAGCCAGCGGCAAAGAAGGCCAGAGGTGGTCGTTCAGTCAGTGTGGCTTCCTCAGGTCAGGTGGAGGAAGAGGAGGATTTCGATGCTGTTGAACCTCCCAGTGATGACTCAGGGGATGAGGTAAGCACCATTAACCCTTGTGATGTTCTGATAGAATTTATTTTACGGTCCACTTGCTTTGTTTGAGTGCAGAAGTAGAATATATATGCATCTCCTTGCTGAGCTTTGAGTATGGCAGTAGAATTTTGTGCCCCAGTGTCACCTGACTGGCCAGCAGACGACACATGCATCGGCCATTATCCATAACAGCTGCCTCACAGCCAGTGGGACGTTGGACCTGAGAAGCCTAGCACTACAAGAGTTGACTCTTGTGTAGCCATAGTTTTATAGGAATCAGTTCTCACCTACTTCAGTAACACTGGCTGCAAGCCAGCACTAATTGTGTGAGGCAGTGGTTGAATTTTGCAGCCGGATGTCAGGTGATCAGCTGTAGACAACACGCAGAATGAGCAGAATGATTATTATCCATATCAGTGGCTCACAGAGCCAGCGGGAGGCAGGGCTCAACTCGCCGCATGCTACTAAAGTTAAGATTGGAAGTATTGTTTTTGTTTTGAACTTACACTTTGTAGGGGTTGCACAATTCCTGGGGGAATTAAAATGTTGAAAATGTTTAGTTTCTGGAAATAAAATCCGCAAAATTGCATTTTTAATTCAGGAGTAAAAAGAGAGAATGATGAAACGACTTCAGTTTTGAACAGAGACCCTTATGTTAGTCATGGTGACTGAAAACTTTGCTATCAGTTGAAGCCATCATCCCTGAATACTGAGTTTCAGAAAACTGAACATGAAATTGAAAAAGAAGTGGACTTGATTCAAGAAAGACTATCTGACACCAGCTTTCTCATACAGTGTGTACAGGAACGCTTGCTTCTGTCATAGCTTAAAGTATTATACTGTAAAATGAGGATCTGATATTTGTGAAATAGTTCTTTCATCTTGTCTGGCACAATAGTCTAGGGTAATTAGAAGTGACGTTACAGAACAGCTGATAAAAACTATCTGGTATAGCTCCTTCGTCATATTCTTTTTCGTCTTTGCATGAACTTTCATTTACTTAAGTCCAGGCCTACACCATAGACAAGCTGATAAATCCAGACAACCAAACAATTTCTGTAATTTTTATGCACTGTGGTTGCACACAGTTGGGCTAGTTGGCCACTGTTTGCTGCCTTCATGGTACATTTAAAAAGAATTTTTTTTTTCTCCTGGGAAGTAAAGTTTGCCACTCCAACTGTCTACCTAAAAAAGTATTAGTTTAAATTTGTGACATCAAGAACGCTGTAAAGAAGCGATAGATGGCAGTTAAAAATTCACAAAAGACGCATTGTTATTTGTACTTGTAAACATCTTTTGGTTTGGTGAGTGACTGGAACATACATGGTTTACACTTAATTCAAAGAAAGCAACAATAATTCAAAGAATGAATTCAAACAAAGCAACAATAAATACTAATGATTTCTCCCTGCGATGCAGCTCTTCAATGCCACTGAGCACCGCGTGCACTGGACTGGAGCTTATGGGGAGAGTGTAAAACAAAAAGTTGTCAATTTTTACATGGAACGGGAGAGGCACATAACTCTTCGAGTAGAGATTTAATTTTAATCTATGAGCATTGATTTGATCAGGCAATTCAGTCACCATGGTTCGGTTCAAGATAAGGGATAGAGACTAATACTCATGAAAGCAAAACATTTATACAATAGTTTATCTGTATGTAATCTATTCAAGCAGTATGTCCGTGCCATGATAAACATAAATTGTAAGCTTTGCTCATTGAGACAGGATGAGGTGAGCAGATGGGGCTGGGAGAAGATGGGGGCAACAGGGTATGGCAAGTGAGAGGTCCCTGGGTTCTCGGTGGAATTGATTGGGAACTATCTGTACATAATTATGTTCAGATGCATACAAAGTGTGTTATCAGTATATGCTCTGTGGTGCTTTCTGTAAATTGTTCTTTTTGTTTCATTCTTTTTATACTGCAACCAATCATTCATTTTATACTGCAACCAATTGTTCTTTTTATACTGCAACCAATCATTTTTTTTTATACTGCAACCAATCATTCTTTTTATACTGCAACCAATCATTCTTTTTATACTGTAACCAATCATTCTTTTCATACTGCAACCAATCATTCTTTTTATACTGCAACCAATCATTCTTTTTATACTGTAACCAATCCGATGGTCCATATTACCACTGCCTTGGAAAATGGTCTGATTCATTTTTCATTCCTTTGAGAGAACGCAGGGAAAATGTTAAATGGTGAAACAAAAACAAGTCAGCATGTATCTTTGCAACTTTGGCGAAACAATATTTGTGCATTTTATTTTTGTCTAACATGTCAATATGGGCCTTGATATAAACAGCATAGTACTTTTTTTAAAAAATGGAATAAGTTTGAGTCTAATATCTAATGAAGTGTAAGGATGTCTTGATAAGAAGTTTTACAAACTTTTGTGGATGTTTTATTTGAGGTACTGGTGAAGTCTATAGTAATACTTATTTGTGTTGATAATCTCACTCTTTTCTTCCAGGACTTTGAAATGGATTCTGATGCTGGAGGAAAGCCAGCGAAAGGAAAGAAGAAAAAAGGAACCAGGAGCCGGAAGAGGAAAGGGAGCGCGAGTGCAGATGATGAGGATGAGGAAGGCAAAGATGCGGAGGAAAGTGCCGGCAAAAAGAAGACAAAACGAGCAAATAAGACAGCTGTAAGGAAGAAGAATCAAAAAACTCCAGGCAAGTTTACAGACTACATATATACACTATTTTTTAAATTTCATATTGGCTTACTGCTGGCGTATACAAGTTTACAAGGGAATAAGAGATCAGATCAGACCTAGACGTAGTTGCCATCATTACACAAGTGTTATCACTGGCAAACAGATGGTAGCTTTTCTTGTTGTTTCAGACAGTGGAATTATTTTGCTAAATTAATAATAACAACAATACTGTAATTTATGTCTCATATCCAGGCTGATACCCACTCATGTGACTTTATTATGACCTCAGAAGGCCAGGTTCTTCTAGGACTTTCTCAACTCCCAGGGGACTATACATTCACTGCCATTTACAGGAACTGATCACTGGCATTTTAATAATATCTTTTCACTGCCTAGAGCCACGTTCCCATTTTGCAGGTGAATGGACGGAGGAATATGTGAATGAAATGTTCATCCAAGGTATCTACAACACAATTGTGGTCAGGAATCGAGTCCAGGACCTTTAGATCTTGAGGCAACTACGCTCTCCTAATTTTAGAGATAAGGGAATGATATCAAGCTGTGTCATGAAATAAATCTCTCATCAGTATGCTCAGAATTCCTTCCCTTCATTCAGTAGCCATATTTTAAATGTTATACTTCTTCACAGGAACGCAAAAAGGGCGACGGAAATCAAAGACGGATGGGAATGCATCAGATGCAAGTCTTGGTTCATCATTATCACTCAGCAGGTAATAGTTCACTCTCTCAGAGTTGCTGCAGATCTGGAAGATGTGAAACAAATAATGGAAAATTACCGTTGGAGTTTCCAAGCGTGCAAAATTTCTGAATTGAGTAAGAAATGACCATCTCTTATGGAAAAAAATTGTAGAACATTCAAGGTATTGGTTTTGGAGTTTGTAAATTTGCTTGAAATTTATCTCCCATATGTCAACCAGAGTGAAAACTTGTTGAAAGGGGGCTATGGGCTTTGAGTGTTAGATACAGATAGAAGTTACAGCTCTGACATCTGACATCCCTATACCTCAAGTATAGTGATCTATTTTGGGAATCATACTGACTGATAACGAGTGACTGTTACTGACTGAGACACTGGGTGTGAGTGTTCTGTTTTTTTGTTCATGAAATAGATGCTGAGATATTTCAGTGAAGGCCTCATTGGCTTATGGCTGTGTAAATTCAAGGATGGCATAATGCTGAAAACTTTTGAAAAACAAAAAAAATCTAATAACAGGGAAACCAGAATAATCCACTATATTGCTCAGAGGGATTGGGGTCTAGCGGCCAGACCATGCAGCACGAAGCTGCTGACAGTCATGGGCCAATGATCTCTGCTCTCCATGTAATATGCAGTGTTACCTTCATCACCCAGTGTCCATAGAAAGAAACATTCTCTTCTCCGCAGTGATGATGAGGCAGACACTGTAAGCTCCTGGAAGAAGAAAGAGGAAGAGCGACAGAAAGAAATGGAGAAGAAATTGAAAGAAGAAGCTGAAAGGTATGGTTTTGACGAGTATCTCTGGGCAAGAAGTGGATGATATCATTTGTGGTGATATAGCCATGTAAAAAAATTACAAGCTCAAATTTGCGACGTTCAAAATGCCACAGAGGCACGACAGAATTCAGTCAAGAATTCACAAAACACATGTTCTTATTTGTAGCTGTGCCTTCTGTGTGTTTGGAGGGGGGCTTAATCATGGATTTGGACTTTCAAATTCAAAGAAAACAACCAAAATTTGTGTAATAATTATGCCCTAATTTGACTAGGTCTGTATGAATTAAATTACCTGTGTGCCACTCTCTATTTGGAATGCTCGCATCCATTCATCATTTGCTGTCAGACAATGTGGGCGGACACTGAGCAAGGATTAACAGTGTGAAAAAGAGTGTGTCAGAATAGGTCTACCTTTCTAGGGCACAGTAAATAAAACCAGTGAATGAACAACGAAGTAAAGAATGGGGAAAGTATATTCCAGCAATTGCCATTTGTCTCTGTTTATAATTGGCTATATCTGTTGTTACACAGTAGATCTCATTTGCTCCTAGGCCATACTCAAAGAACTTTACAGCTTCAATTTTCTCAAAGCATCATTTTTTTTTAGATAGAACTTTTTGATCCTAAGCCTAGGAATGGTAGTGTTGTTTTTTTTAATCCTAAGCCTAGGTAAAGTGTTTTTTTTTATCCTAAGCCTAGGAATGATAAAATGTTTTGTGAGCTCTCACTTTGCTTTTTATTATTTCAGGAAAGAAAAAGAAGAGAAGGAAAGAATACAGAAAGCCAAGGCCGAACTGAAACAGGAGAGAAAGAAGAAAGCAGAAGAGAAAGGAGAGGAAGAGGAAGGTGGTGAGGAGCAGGGCTCAGAAAAACAGGGCAAAAGAGAGAGGAAGAAAAAGAAATTTGATGATTTTGTACTGGCAAAGAAGGTAGGAGGCTGAGAAGTTCACGCCATATTAGTTAATAAATGCAGGACAAATTCCTGTTCTGTGAGTAGAATTAACATTTCCAAATAAACGAAGTAAGTTTTCCACGAGGCTAAGATCGACTAACGGGGGCCTCCTCATAGCTAAAGTAGGCCAAAACTGCCAGTTTTTATGTATCCTATGGCTGTTTTCTAGTACAGGGTATATTTATCAATAACTAAAGTATTTCTCAGTTATTCACACTGTTTAGCCTCACTCTGAGGACATGGCAAATAAGAGATTGTCTGGGCCAGCAGATTCAGAAAGCAAAATTATCCGTGACTAAGCAACAGATTTATAACCCAGTTTACATATGTTGAATTTTTGTGTAATAATATGGGCCTTTTGATTTCATTCAATTCAATTCAATTCAGTTTTACTGGATTCTACCCCTTCATGAGGGATGCGGTCGAGCGGTGCAGATCGACTGTATGTCCAAATGATTATGGACATATCACAAACAAAAATCATTAAGTTTTAAATTAAAATGGTTAGGAAATCTTGTAGTAAAACATAATTTTAACAACTTTTTACATAAACAGGTAGCTGTTTCACCAAACTCATTCTCTGTATAAGAGCCTAAAATCATTTAAGATTTTTTCCGAAACTGGACATTTGTTAACAACTCTAAAAGTAAGTTATCAACTGCGTATTTCTTGCAAAGAACAACATAATGATGGCCTTGTTATGTGAGGGGACATGAGTGGTGTTTGAGGGAAACCCTTCACAGTGATCAAAGTTTCAAAATTTAGATGTTATTGCATCTGTATTCCTCATTTCTTTCTAAACAGTATGCTTTTTATTTCAAGATTATATAACTGTTAGAAGCTGAGATAAGCAAGTTATAAGTTTGGGAAGTGACGAATCTTAACCCTTTTGATGTTGTGATAGAATTTATACTACTGTCTGCTCGCTTTGGTTGAGTGTGGCAATAAAATACAGATACATCATCTTACCGACCCCTCGGGCATGGCAGTAGAATTTTGCACCCCAGTGTCACCTGAATGGCCAGCAGACAACACGTGCAACAGTCATAATCCATAATAGGGGCCATGTAGGCAGCCAGAGGCTGGACGCAAGGAGCCTCATGACACAAGTTAAGACTCTGAATAATATCTTTAAAGCAGGCGAATTAACATCATAAATGCATTTTGATATACATGGAAAATAATTAATTAATTGCATTTACATACAGAACTATGAAGTCAGGCATGTGGAGCAGGTGAATAGAATGTTGATTAATGTGATAGTGAAGGAAAGCCAATTTTAACCTTAAACACAAAAATCAATTTGGTCTACGACTTCTGTTGGGTTTTTCTGGACCACCACACATGTGTTTCACCCTTGTGAAGCTAGAGACGCTGCCGCTCACACTGATGTGTTATTCCTCTAAATGTGAGAGTTGAGTTTTTTTGCATGTCAGTGGCAGCTGAACAAGCACTAAGGGGTGAGTTATGCAGTTGCCAGGCAATCTGGAGAATGGCATACTTTGAGACAGCGAGTGGACAGCAGACACTGGGCAGCGCAACTAGGGCATGGCATGCACTGCAGGTGCTTAGTACTACGAGAGTTGAATGTGCTCTTTCCCAGATCTCAGGGATCCTTATCTCATAACAAGGCTCATTATTTCTTTGTCAATAGTTTTCTTATTTGCTGTGCTGTCTTGGTAAAGTTTATTAAATATCTGCCTCCACAGGATAAAGACAAGGCTAAGGGAGTGGAGAGACAAAAGTCCAGCAGCGGAGATGATAAAACGAAAGAAGACGATAAGAAGAAGAAAGACAGAAAGTCAGATGTGAAGAATGAAGATACTGAAAAGAAGGAGAAGAAAGAGCCAGAAACGCCAGTAGCTAAAGAGGGAGAGACAAAAGGGAAGAAGAAAAAGAAAAAAATACTGAGCAGCGATGAAGAGGAGGAAGAGGATAAAAGTGTGAAAGTGGAGAAGAAGAAAGAAAAGGATAAGGAGAAAGAAACTGTGGAGGATAGACTGAAAGGAGAGGTGAAGGAAGAACCAGAGACAGGTGAGAAGAAAGAAGGAAAGGGCAAGGAGGTAGTTCCCCCAACCCCCGCTGTTAAGTCAGAGGAGAAAACTGAGAAACAGGATACAGCCAAGAGGAAACATACAAAGGTGGGTTTTCTCTTTCTCAGATTCTTTCTTCTTTCTCCTCTCTCATTCTTTCTCTTCCCTCGTTCTCTCATTTTTTTTTCCATTCTCTCTTCTCTCTCATTCTTTCTTTTCTCTGCTTCTCTCTCACATTCTTTCTCCTCTTTCCTTCTCACATTCATTCTTGTCTTTCCTCTCCGCACCTAAATGACCTTTAACTTGTATAGCATTAGGTTGGAGTTAGTTGCCCAAACTACTGTTTCCCAGTGATGTGGATGATTGTTTCAGTCATCCCTCCCTGCCCAACAGGAGAAGGCTCAGATCTGTCTAAGTTGGTTGGTAACATAGTGGCCAAATGGCATCAGGTCTGTATGTTACGATCAGCTGACAAAGCGGGAGGAGCTCGCTATGCTAGATGCTTAGCTTTACAAATGTATATTTTTCTGTCACAGAAAAGTGGCGTGAATTCTGCAGAAGGGGTAAAGTCAAAACTGTCATAAACAGTCTCAGCTTTTTAAGCCTTAGTGGTTTCCACTTTTTTTTTTTTTTTCACATTTTTATTATTAAGTTGACATCATATTGTGAAATTTACCCTGTTTTCCACAGGAGCAAAAGTCAAGTAACGAAAACAAATCCACTCGAGACCCAAAACCTGAAGAAGAAAAAGTGAAAGAGGAGAAGAAAAAGAGCCACCATGAGGAAGAGAAGAGGAGGAAAGAGGAGGACAAAAATACGAGGTCGGAGGAAAAAAAGAAAACGTAATGATCGTTTCTTTCTTTTCACATTTGTGCTAGATGACCAGTCTAATCCATGGACAGAACTGCACCATTTCAAAATATCACACCCTCAGTGTGCTTTGAAATTGTCTCTAATCATTTTGCGCACCTGTGATAGAGTGCCAGGTAGATGTTTTTATGGCAAAGCAGAACAGGTGTCGAGATGTGTCTTTGCAAATGCCATTTTGACAAGAAAATATTAGTGCATTTTAATATTTTTAGCACATCACTATGGACCCTCAGTTGATAAACGACATGATTCTAAAATGACCTAAGCCTGACTTGGGCCATTTTCGAAGCGCTGTGCCAATATTATGTCTGGAGGTTTCAGTGATGAAGGACAAGTTTTTCTCTTGCTTGCAAGCTGAGGAAGTTTGTTGTACACCTCAAAATCCTCATTACTGAAACTTGTATTTGTGAAACTACAGTAGAGCCATCACCAAACATTTTGCAATACTGATTAAACAGCTGAGCTGGATCAGACTAAATAAATTTACAGAACCGTCTATAGTATCCCGTGTGAATCATAATAAGTATGTTCAAATGGATTTTCAGTACTTTGTGGGGTATGCTAATGAAGTTACCAAGTATTTCATTCCGGTATACTAGGTCCCCATTTCTACCACTGAAGCTAAAGGAGGAAATAAAACAGAATCTGAAGCAATTGAGAGAGTTTTTCTTAAAACTCATAACGTGGTTTTCGAATGTCTTTGATAAAGCAAAAAAATGAAAACAACTGCTCTTCACACTTATTTTATATTTCTAATTACTAGTAAATGACATATAAAGCTTCAAATGCAGATTTGAGGTTCAATTTTGTTTTGAATGAATGAAAACAGAATTACATGTCAGAATATACTAATAACTAATTCTTTAATGAAAGTGCATCTACTGAGTTTTGGTAAAAGATTCTTCAGTTAGAAACGTGCTAACTTCTGTGTCTTGTCCATCTTTGATGTCATGAAAGCACCTTTCTTGACCATAATTTGCATTGTTTTCCGTCTTGCTGTAGCTTGCAGTCTGTTGATTGTTACATCTGGCAGTATCTCATTTGAAACTTAATATTTTTGGTCCACACTACCTCCTACTTGATAACTATCTTGGAGGTGACCCGTTTTAAAATCAGCATTATTGTTTCACCTTTCAAAGAAATGGTCGCTGTTCTAACATAGTGACGGAGATCGATCTGGCTAGTTTTCAGCTAGAGCTAGAGTTTAATATGCAAGACCAAAATCTGGTCAGTTTCTGGTGTTCGTTAAAATCACAATGGCTATAGCTACAAAACTAATTAGAATTTTGCAAAATTGTTTATACAAAATAAAGTCGTCATGGTAAGGATACACAATCATGGTGTAAATAACTCAGTACCCCCAAAAAATAACCATCTCCGTCACTTTGTCAAAACAGTGCTCAAATAAGCCACCTTCATATCAATGCACTATTAGCTCCTTACTCTATCTAGATCTGCTCGACCACCCCCTCACATTCCTGACTTTTGTACCCCCTTCCCAATTACCAATCCCTCTATGTTCAGTAATTTTTGAGTCTGTAAGCAGCAAAGGAGTTCTGTGGCAGATTTAAAATATAAATTTTCCGTTTTCTCTCATTATCTCCTGTAAGCTCACAGGCTTTAACATCTGAGTCTGATCAGCTTCTTTAATTCTCCAACATAAAATACCATTTATCAGACCAACTTCCATCTTCCGCCTGTGAACAGAACATATTCCTCTCAATAGGCACCTTGAAAGGATACAATCTCTACATCCCCCAATTGTGTCAGTTGTGCACCTGCCCCTGTAAGACAATTGATCACCTTTTACTTGAGTGCCCAGGCCTCAGTGACATCAGAGCAACACTTCTCCCCCTGAGACCCGATATATCAACTATTCTTTATGGCCCACAACACCAACTGGATTAAAATAAGTAGATTTTACAATGTATTGAACTGAAGGGCTAGAGCCGACATGGTGCTGGCTGATTCATTTTTATTGTTTTAGATCTGTTTTTACGAAATATCCTGCCTGTGCTTTACTCTATTCTATTCTCCTTGCATCAATGGATGTGGCTGCCTCTATGGTGCAAGGCTGATATCTGCTCAACATGAGCATTAATTCATTGTTAAGAGATATTGTTGTGCCAAAGAAAAAAGATCAATCTCTGTGTATCACCATCCACAATGATATCAGAACTCACACTTTCTCACAAAATATTCCACTCTATTGCCGCTTTTGTCACACTCTTACCATCTTTTGCCACCCAGCCACTCTCCTACTTTGTGTTCACCTGCCCCTCTTCATACATGAAACATAAACACTAAGGTAACACAAGAAGCAAAGAGATGAGAACACTCCATTTGTGTGTATTGGACTGAGCCAATCTGTTAAGTGACCTTTATAATTTCCAGAAAAAGTAAAAGCTTGTAGAAGATATAGATTTATATATGTTTAATTTTAATGGTGTTTTCAATCTGCTTTCCGCAGCCATCTTGAGAAGGAAAGGAAGAAGCAGGAGAAATTGGAGCAGAAGAAACAGGAAAAGTTAGAACAGAAGAAGAAGGAGAAGAAGGAGCAAATCTCATGTGAGTAGTGAAATTCATGGAGTGAAAACACAGAGTTGTCTCAGACTAGGATAATGTGGAAAAAAATAATCCAAATTTAGAAAATACCTGACAAAAATGACCAGCTGTCTTGGAAAATAACAAAACATTGGTGTGGTGGTCACAATTTGGTTTGGTATTTCTTTCCTTTGCATCAATCAGAATGAAAAGGCCATGAGGATTAATATACAAGTAGCATTCATAAATACTGTGCATCAAGTTTCCATGGTTATAACTATTGAAAATTCATGATTATTTATATTTTTACTTTGAGATTCAGCAGATGGCAATTATTAAAGTTGTTTGACATAATGTGGCTACTCATAGATATATCAGATAACTAGTTATGCACCAAATAAATGCCAAATTTCTTTCTTTCATTCTTGATGAGAAATTGCTAGTGGCCGTTTAGACTGCTAAAATGAAATTGGGGCCACTTTCTGTAAGACATTTTCAGCGCTCGCTTTGCAAACACTATATTGATTTTCATTAGTGGAGAGCTATAGAGGTGTTGTTCCTCAGAGCAATTTGAGAATTCAATACATATGCCTCTTAAACCATATGAGGCGGTGATAGAATTGATTCTACAATCCCTTTGCTTCGCTTGAGTGCGGCAATATATATGCATCTCCTTGCCAAGCTGTAAGCGTGGCAGTAGAATTTTACATCCCCCCTGACTGACTGGCTGGCAGACAGTAGAGCCACAGTCATTTTCTGTAACTGACCATGAAGCCAGTGGGAAGTCTCATGCCACCAGTGTTAACACATTAATCTTTTATACCAACTTTTTTGAAAAATCCATCTGACAGATTCAGTTTCTCCAACCTCCTGTGACAACCACATAATATAATCCCTGTACTGAGTTCATGTACAGCTTTTATCTCATTTTTGTGTAACACATGAATTTGTTCATCTTCCACAGTTACCCTCGCTGAGAATACACTTGTGCAGATGGACACAGAAATCAAGAAAGCTCTCAATATAGAGAGTTTGGTGAGTCTTCACAGAGCAGTACGAAATTTAGATTGTCTCACCAAACTTGAACTGGGCACCACATTCAAATGGTCACTGATGAACGGAATGAAAGATATTTGAGCATGATAGATGATGAGATAAGATAGATGTATGGCATGGAATAAAACTCGCAGATATTAGATATCAAAAGAGATAATGAATGTAGAACATGAGGAAAGCCACCTGTTTATCAACTAATTTCATGGAACATTTATACAAATTCTTCGGTCTGTGGTAATTGTCTAGGCCATGAAAGAATCTTGGTGATAAAATGATTTTGCTTTGTTTTTTCCCTTTTTGAAAGTAATTTTTTCTAGATTGCATACCGGAATGAAACTGATCATACTGACCTTATTTTTTTAAATATGATCCATACAGTTTCAATTTTCTTTTGTTCTCTTTATCTTTGTAATGTACATTAAGGTCTGTGCACATATTAAGGAGTGTTTACAGTATAGAACTGTGTCAGACACTTCCAATAAGCTGATACCTAAACATTTCTGTACGGTTGGGCATGAGTTGTGACTGCCATTCACTGTAAACCCTTTGTAATTTGAGTTAGTGGGACTTGATGCTATACTGTATACCCATTTTGCAGTCAGTAGATTCTTACTCAGGCATGATGGACAAAACTGTATTAAGGCTACTTCAGTGTTATGGCACATGCAAAATTTGAAAAAGCTGCCTCAAGAAATAACTATATAAGCATGGATGCCACTCTTCAGAGAGGTCTTAGGGATCAGAGAATATTGGTGTCCCACAGAGATTATTTTCCATCAGGCTGAGAAACATTTTGCATAGGAAAATCAGATGTTAAAGACTTATTTCTTTTTTTGTCTCTTTTCTTCCGTTTTGCCCACAACATCTCTTTCTGAACTGTAAAGATTAACTAGATTGGTTGTATGTGTTTATGACATTGTAGATCAGTTTTTGTGTGTGGTGAATAAAAGTCATATTTTCAATTTATGCACTTACATATTTTCGAGAGTTGCCTGCACAAAGGCCTTATCTCCCCTATATAATTCATATAATGATGTGATCTTTGCATAGGCACCTCATGTGTTGTCACAGTGTATTCTAATAGTGATGTAATCTAGATCAGACACTATGTGAAGCTGCAGAAAGTTCAGATAATATTACGAAAAGAGGGTGGTTTCTTTGTTTAAGACTGTCTAATCACAAAACATTGACTATTTTTTACAATAAATCCATTACACATTTTTAAAAAAGTTTTGTGTCATACCTGGGCAGAGTCACATTTAGTTTCAATGAAACAAGCTGTAGTATTGATCATCGCATTCCTTCTCCAGGACATAGATAAGTGTATAGCCATTCTGGAAGATCTGGCAGCGATCCCTGTAAACCCAGTTCTACTGAGGAAGAATCCAGCCATCCTGGGGACCATCAAGAAATGTCGTAAGTTCAAAAAGAGTACCACCATCCAGCAGAAGGCGGAGGTCATTTACCACAAGTTCAAGTCATTCTTTTTAGCGGAGGATGCAGGGAAGGTAAGTACAGCCAAGTCATTACTAATGTCTTCTGACAAAAGGGCTTATCTTTGCCAAAATGATTTTTGAGAAAATTTGATTTTGGTGGTTTTGTTTGAATATATAGCTCCCTGCTTCAACAAAGTGTTTGTCTACTTTCTGGAAATGTGTCATGGGTATCTACAATTTCACAAAAAAATATTTTGTTGGCAGACAAGCATCAATATAGAGATCATAAATATGCTAAAAGGAATTTTGGTGGGAAAGCAACATAATACTATTGTCAGATGACGTTAAATTAATATGTATGTATGCGCACATGCGTGTTCTGTTTTGGTTAACATATTTGTCTACAAAATTGAGCATTCTCTGTGTCGATTTAGACGCAATGAAAATGAATTATTGCCGTTATTATTATGCGATAGCTGCGGACAAGACTCCCTTTCATGCCATTCAGTATTTAAGATTTTGAGCCATTCTGATTGGCTAAAACAAACGTGCCTTTCCATTTCCCACAACATTGGAATAACACTAGTGCCTAAGTTATGAAATAGTCTCAATGTTACATGTTGTGGCTAAGTGTGCTGACACAGTCAAATGATAGTCATTAAAAAGTGTTCGGCTCGACTTTGTCATTTGTTAATCCAGGTCGCCCAAATTACAAATTACCTGGAACAGAATAAGGAAAAAACACATTTATGGAAAAATTATGCTCGTACTTAAATTTGTAGTTAAACCTTTGGCCACATGCATAAGAATAAATGTGTCACTCTGCATGCCTATACTCAAAAAACGCAACAAGTTTAAAAACTATGAAATTAAGTTTTCTGATATGGGTGATCCCTCATGTTCATGCCATGATGCAAAAAACTTTCCAAGAAATTTGATATCTGGTACTATCATGGTGAAACAAAAGAGGAAGAAATTTGACTTGCTGGTGCATACGTTTTTGCCAAGAAAACACATAAAACGCAGACATGCCTATTCTCCCGCATTGTGTGGGGATATTTCCCGTGTTCCTGCATGGCACTGAACATTTCCTACAAACTGTCCATTTCCATCTGATGTGTATTAGTGTACTTCCTATTGTGTAACATTCATACAAATTCCCAGAACTTCCCTCATGATAGAAGGTTAATTCCTTCTCAGGCATCCTTAAGGATAGGCATTTCAGAAATGTCAGCTAAACCTAGAGCTGAGAAGGATTAAATTGTTGTGACACCGGTCCTACAAAATCCTCTTAAATCCGAGCGAAGGCATTCCTCTTTGTTATCACTGTCGGCTTGTGAATGGGAGAACGAGTCAGATGGCACAGCCCACTAAGGGAGTGTTCACACCAGAGAATTTTTTGGAGCGCCGCCCTGAAATTTGTTCCATGAACTTTCATGTTTTGATGTTAGAGGCGCACTCAGTGACAACAACCAGTGACAAACATTTGTCTTCATCTGTCAAAATTTGAGGTACCAACTGATAAATTGGCCAACCTAATGTCCATTATTTGCGCATATGGGATGGCGCCCCCCCCACCACTCAGTGATATGCCCTTTTCTCCAGCTTTCTTTTCTCTTTAACCAGAACAAAACAAGAACTTTTGCTTGACGTTAATGTTGGCATAACACACTGTCACGACCCGGCAGGAATGTGGACACGTAATCTGTCGTGCGTTTAACATATGATCAGGAAACAAATGCACAAAAAAAAGTTCTCTGCAGTGAACGCGTCATAAGTGTGGAATGGAAGAGCTTGGGCGAAACCATTTTGGAATTTAAGCACTGGTGATTAGAGCATCTTCTCCAGTGATGGGAATGCCAGTGGAAATTGCCGCACCTTCACAAACACCCCCAAACGCTGACTCAGTATCTCATTGAACTCGCAGACTACCGAGGCAGTGGATTGCCCAATACATCTACAAGTTTCTCATTCGGATGAGCCGGTCCTTCATCCGGATGAACCATTTACTCTCCCAATCCGTCAATCCGAAAACTTCATCCAGATTCTAGCTAAACCCAGACCCAGCAATCTGGTAAACACTTTTGTTTGGAACTGCTCTATTGTGCTTCAGTGGAATAATTTGTCAAACATGCAATAAATTTTATGTGATAACTTTTGTCTTGTGTAATTTATGCTAAGTTATTATCATGGAAAAATGTTGGACAGTCAGGAAATGTTCTGGAAAAGTCACAGAATAAAATTGTTGACATCCTGTGGCAAGTCTGTCATTAGGATTTACTGTACTTCTGTGCAGCTGATTGCTACAGAGCTGTCTGCCACTCTTCAGATAGAATGTCTTCAGTCAGAAAAAATTGTTTGACATCAGTCCAAGAAACTGCTTGGACATTTCTTTACCTTTTGAAAGCCTGCTGTGAAGATTCTCTTTTTGCATTAGATCATGGTTGTAAAAGTTTTTGTTTGAAAATTACAATTTCTGCCTTTTGTAACAAGCTACTAAAATGGGCATGTTTCATTTAAATTATGTACTCTGATGAGTTTTATTTTATGTCCTTCTCCAGCTTATGGAACCCAAATCAAAACTGAGGGAGAACAAAGAGAACGAGATGTCATCGGAGGAGGGAGGTGCAGCAAGCACAAACAACATCACTGCCACACAGGGAGCAACAGAGAGCTCTGTCAGCATCACAACAACCACCACTACCGTGGCTTTGACAACTGCTACTACCACCAGCACCAATGGTGTTAGCACCAGCACCAATGGTGTTAGCACCAGCACCAATAGTGTTAGCACCAGCAGTAATATGAATGGTCCGTCATCAGGCAGTGATGCAGTTGACAGTGGAACCATCCCCTCAGATAATGCAACCGATAATAAATTTGAAACCAGTGTGAATGTTACAGACAGTGCTTCTGTCGAACCCTCTGATCTCAACACTACAAATGTTACAAACAATTCCACTGATAACTCCACAATGGATGTATCAGTCCCTACGTTGTCCCCTGTGTTGGCAACAGAAACCCAAAACACAGTGAGTGCGGATAATGCAACTTCAAGCACGACAGACGCTTTATCAACTTCAAATGTGAACAGTTCGGTAGAAGAGAAATCTGCTGAAAGTGTTAATAATGTAAACATTTCTAGTAACGTGCAAAGTAGTGAAGGGGAGGCCACTGGTCTTGATTCATCAACAGCTTCATCTACAGTTAATGACTCTTTTGTGTTCCAGAATGTTGGTTTGGATTCTTCTCCGGCATTTTCTTTAACCACCACATCTGCCATGATCCCGGGTCTAGATGCTGTGTTTAAGGAAGGTGTGGATTATAAGACCCAACTGAGCTCACAGGGAGGCAGTGTTTCAGCTTCTCAACGGGCGGAGGAATCTTCTGACTCTGAAAAAGAAGATGATGCGGCCAAAGCAGCTGCGGTTGGCACAGGTTCAGCACGAAAAGAGAGGGGAAGTGTTGGGGAGTCTGTCTCATATGACCTCCGGCGACCCCTCAGTATGCCTCTCCCACCCACTGTCGGTGATGACGAAGTGGAGGAGGAAGAGGAAAACCATTCTGCCGAGAATGCCAATCCGCCAAGTGGCGCCAGTGAGGCAGTGGCAGCCGAGAGCAGAAGTCCCATCATCCCAGATGTGAGTTCCGGTATCAGCACAGAATTGACGGATATGGTGTCTAACGCTGTCAAGTAAGTCTTGTAACCCACGTATCATTGTGAAAGTCTGGTACACTGTGAACTCTACAGTGGCAGATTAAACCCACTGAAATAGCATCCAAAAATTTAGCCTTTTAACTCATTCCATGCCAGTATGTTTTCCACGTTTTTGCCAGGCCACTATTTTTTAAAAGTACTTTTTCTTACTATAAAGAAAAATCGCATCCAACAACTCAAAACTAACACCGATTTCAGGAACGGAAGTTTAGGAAGAGTTGTCGTTACTTATGAGTACTAAAAAGTTTCAAACCAGACCTGTAGTAGCAAAACAAAAGAAGGTGGCGCAGCCACGGCGACGTATATATCGTTGATTGGCATGGAATGAGTTAATGCTGCCATCCATGTTTCATATCAGGTAGTCTAGTCGGTCATTCGCTTCTCTGAGTTGGGCAGGATCTGGTGAGTGAAGTTGATGAGGCATCATTCATGGACAGTAGTTTAAAGAGTGAGTAAATTCAGTTCTTGCCCTAGAAAGATTGATATTAACCCTTGTGATGTTGTGATAGTATATACTACTGTGTGCTTGCTATCTTTCAGTGTGGCAATAATATATATACGCATTGCTCAACCAACTGCTACTTTTGGCAATCGTATTTTGCAGCCGTGTATCCTGGCAACGGTTCCTAACCGTCAGGCAGTATGCGCTGATCTGCTATAACATTGGTAAAACTAGGTCACACAGCCAGTGAGCTGTATAGCACATGGTCAGCTAGTGCTATTAATGTTAAGGTTTATATGTCTTATATCAAGGCAGTGTCCCCTCATTTGCCTGCGCATTATTATTATCCCAGTAGGTCTTGTCACTTAGTGACTGTCCCAATTCCCAGCTGAGCACACAGTGCTGCTACCATCACTAGCTTTTGGACAATATCTTTTGCTACCAATAGCCAGGTACTCATTTTACAGGGTAGACTGGGACAATGTGAATGAAATGCTTTCCCGAGGCTCTTACAAGATGACCAGGGTCAGGGAATGAATCCATAAAGGACATGACACAGTGACTTCCATTACAATGACCTCTTACATTCAACATCATGAGCTTCACAATTTACTTTTATCCAGCTTATCCCATCCCCCCTATCTCTCTTTCTTTCTCACTTTCTCATCCCCAACAACTTTTCAGAAAGGAAGAACTCCAGAACAAAGGCTGAAATTCCCTAACATTGCATTGGTTTTTCCCCCAGACAAATCACAGCCCTGGACAGACTGGCCAGCAACTACGGCTCCTCTCCCTCTACCACAGCTGCCAGTAGCCTTCAGTCTCCTGCTGCTAGTTCCGCCCCCAAAGAAGACAGTCAGCCAGTCACAAGCCAGGAGGAGGAGGAGGAAGACGCAGGCTTGGAGGTGACGGAGGATGATGATGAAGAACTACTGGAATCAAAGGTGATGAGTTTGAAACTTGTATTGCCCGCTTTTGTCTTGACCACATAGATGTGTGAAATATCAGTTGTATTTGGACAAACAGTACACAGCAAAGATTCCACTGCCTTGCTAATACATTGTCTCTATTATAATTTCACTTTGCAGCTGCCAAAATGCAAGTTTTAGATTTTCTTGGCATCATGGACTCAGAGGTACCAGGAAATGTTTATGTCTAAACATATCTGATCAGATGATCTCACTTTCAATGAAAGAAAAAAGGTCCGTTATATCAAATGCTTCTTAATGCACAAAGCTTGAATTTGTACAAATCAGATACTTCCAGTGACTGTGTATGTTAATTTATCACAGGTAGTTACAAACTTTGACCTGTTGATGCATAATCAGTGAAACACTATGGGTGTGGATAATATTCCTTGATGACTTGAATGTAATGCTTTGTGGTAACTTAGTTATCTCCCAATAAATGGCATGATAGAATTTAGTTGATGTGGGATGTGGAATTCCTTCTAGGATATCTCTTATCTGGTGTAAGAGAAGACATCTTAGACTGAAAATAGCTTGCTGAGATGAGAAACCAGTTTTCCTAATAGTGTTCAATATTTATCCATCAGAGGCAATACCTGAATATCAGAATCGAGGAGCTGATGAGGCAGAAGAAGGCAAGGTCAAGGAATGGGGTGACGTAGTTTAGTTGATATGGGATATGGAATTCCTTCTAGGTATCTCATTACTGGGTTAAGTGAAGACATCCTAAACTAAAAATAGCTTGCTGAAATGAGAAACCAATTTTTGTAACACTTTTCAATATTTATCCCTCAGAGGCGAGACCTGAATGCAAGAATTGAGGAGCTTATGAGGCAGGAGGAGGCTGGCGCGGAGTCTGAGGAGGAAGAAGAAGAAGCTGCGGGAGGAGTGAGCATAGAGGAAACCAAGACGTCCACAACAGTTACAACATCTCAAGAGGAGGATGAGGAACCTCTGATTGACGACGATGAACTGCACAGTTTGTTAGGGGTATGAGATCATGGATTGACTCAAGAATTCTTTGTGCTGATAAAGTTCGTCACTCATTTCATGAAGGGGAGTATGGGACATTACTAGTTTTTCGGAAGAGCGCTTGAGTTTCAGTAAGATTTAGAAGTGATCACACATGCCTACTCAGTCAGTGTTTAGTATCTCCGAAACTATCGATATGCCACTTCGTAAGGACATAGATCTTGTTTTATCTCAGCTCAAAACACGCAGAATGTCACATACGCCCCATTGTGAGATGGACAACAAGTTGTCAAAGGCTGGATATTCTTTTTATGAATTATCCCGGGTATGAGGAAATCTTGAATAAATTTCTAAACCTCCAAAGACTGTTGTGTTTTCACTAGGCTTCCTAGGTCAGATTTAAGCTGCTGGCTTCCAGGAAACTTTCTTGATTTTGGGAAGTTTTTGGCAAACTTCAAGACTTCTAAGTTTCTGGGTTGTTTTTTTTTCATTGTGAAAGATCCTGGGGCTATGTCATCATACTTCTCAAAGGCTGATGTTTCTCTGAAAGTTTGATAGTTTTCAGCGATTCCAGTTAAACTTCCAACCCTGTGAAGGACCTGTTTTTTAACTACAGGTTTCCTATCTTTCTGGCTGAAAGTGAGGAAATCTTTAATCTTTCATTTACCCACCATTGTCCTCTTCCAAGTTTTATGGCATAGCCCTTAATAGACCTCTTGTATTATAATATTGAGTCTAGTAAAGAAAAATGTGTTTTTGACAGCTGTGTGGATTTTGACAGAGCTATACCCCTTGACATATTTAGCATATAGCAAAGGGTACAAAGGTTGATAATTAGAGCATTAAATCACTGACTTGCTTGCACATGCAGTTATATGATATGGTTTGGACCGCTGCTCTATCTTCTTCACCATTACAGTTTGTAGCAAGTAGTACTTCAGCACGTCATTAATTGTCACACATTTTTTATATGTTTGAGGTTGAGTTTGAGTTTGGATAGGGGAAAGGAGAGGGGTTGCAGAAACAGACAGAAAGTTCAGAAAAGTTTTGCAGTTGTGAGTATAAAGTCCGACATGTAAAATATGTTGTGATAACAACTTCAGACTCTGCTAGAAATGATTCAGACAGATACCTTCACTGATTGGTAATAGCTATGCTATATATTCCAGGGTTGCAATATTGTATCCAATTTTACTGTACCTTAGTGTACCAATGTCACAAAATAGTAAATTTGTGACTTAGCTTTGCCCTGATACATCTTCAGAGCAGCTTTGGGCCTGAGAGGGTAATTAAGGGGTGGACCACCCTTCTATTGTAGTATAGCCTATACAATGTATTACTGTGGTTTACATTGCCCTTTTCTAATTCATTACATATTACATGCACGATTGTGCACCAAAGTGCGAAATAGTGCACTTCTTCCGTTGTGTATGTTGACCTTAGGAAAGATTTATCTCAAAATACAGTTGTTACTTCATCACTAGATGTCATGTTTGTATCTATTCTAAGATATGTTAAGGTGCATCATTACCTAGACATTTTATTTGTTAAAGTTGAATTCTCAATATATCTTTTTGAGAGATGGCCCTTTTCATAAGCTCCATATAGCTTATTCAAAAATGTCAAAGATCCCTCTGTGACTATATGTATTAATATGTCTTTGATATATGTGTACGGTTGTGAAGTAACAGCTGTATTTTGGGACAGAGGTTTCTTAAGATCAACACGCACAAGAGGAAAAAGTGCACTATGTAGTACTATGGTGCCCAGTTCTGCATATGCAATGTACTGGATTAGAAAAGGGCAGTGCACACCACAATAATGGACTAATGTATAGTAGAATGATAATCTACCATCACCTACAAGAGAAAAAATGCACTGTTTAGCATTTTGGTGTACAATTTTGGGCAGCGCACACCACAGTAAAGACTGGGATACATATTAACAAATGCCACATGATGAGTGCAGGCTTTGATTCTTGCATTGCTAGAGCTGGATTTAGTTGCTCTGATTACTATACATCGGTGGAGATGATAGTTTCAGGCATCACTTCTTGCACAACTGGAAGCTCAGGCCAGTCTAGCATTATGCGAGTTAACTTCCCCCTCCATCCTGGAGGAAAGATCTTTGGTGTGATATTCCACTGTCATTGCTAAATGAGACAAGGACGTCTTCATTATGAATATGTGAAGTATTTATTCTGCATTGGGTCATTTCCATAGGTGGAGGAGGAATCTTGTCTACTGAAATGGGCGGCCTGTTAATTGATATGTTTATTGGAGTGTGTGAATGCACTGTTCAATTCCTTTCAAGCTGGGCAATGTAGTCAGTGAAATGAAATGGCATAAGTTGTTGTCCCAACAGCTACTCAAATCTTCAAACAGGTTTTGTTTACTTGAATAGCGAATTTCTAATTTTTCTGTTGAAGACAGAAAACAAATCTAGGTATGTGTGACCTTTGATCAATGAACTCAAGCGGAAGCAGCACAACATGTATTTCAAACATTCAAAATAATGGTTGGCAGTTATATGAATTTTTGCATAGAAGAGTTAGTTCTTGTCTTAAATAATCATCTGAGTTTTCGCAAAGTGACGAAAGAGCGAAATCATGATTTTTTCAGGAAAGCAATTTAAAAGATTTTTGTTTATTCAAAGGCATTAAGAATTTTTCTTTTTCGACACTTAATGTCTCAAAAACTGTAAATAGCAGCACACAGCGCTTCTCCGAGGTTACAGCGGTATCGATACTATGTAGTTTTATACAAACAAAAAAAAACAACACGAAAACCCAAAAATTGCAGTATTCGTCACTTTGCGAAAATTGTGATGATATAAGACCTGTCTTATTATTAAATAAAATAGACACAGCTGTGCAACTCGGTATTGACAGAAATGGTAGCATGTAAGATTTCATGGGTGTGGGTGACTTTGTCCCCTTAGCTTTATTGCAATATGATTTAGGCTCAGATAGCAATATCCTGACACTCTCTATGTGCACCTCCCATCCCACCTTCAACATCTAGTGTACCTGCCATTTCAAGGAGTAGGTTGTAAAAGATCAGCAGTAGACTGAAAGTTGGGTGTGCCCATCAATCCTGGTCCTGCGGTTATGGGCACTAGATCATTGTGAAGCACACAGTTCATTTCTTTTATGAAATAAGTGTATAATAGACACAGGATTTCTTTCTTTAGAGAATTCAGTGTTTAGGCTTTGTAGAGGTGTTGAATGAATGCCACAGTTAGATTGTTAGTTCCAAGATAATACATTCATCATGATCACCAGCACCATCATTATCATCATTGTTGGGAAAAAAACATCACCACAAGACTTAATATTCACATCACTGATCATTGCTGCTGTTGTATCATATGCACGTCACAAAAGTATCCTGCCTTCACATGCTATCATCATCATTGCTATCGTGAGAATTGTTACCGCTGGTTTTGAATCACACTCAACTTCTCTAAGCCACAACCCCTTTGGAGTTTGGAAACAGGAAATGAAAAAAGAACATTTTCAATTCACTTATTTTCACCATGCACCTCTTGACCATGCCATCTGTAGATAATTGCTGCATACAACATCGGCATTTTCACCCTCATCATTCTGCCTGGCCTGTAGATTTGTGAAATGACGATAACAGTCAAGATCTGTACATGGACTTTAAAATTTTGAACTGTCTTGAAAAGGAAAAAATCTTAAAATCCACAACTTTTTCATCATATAGTCTTGAAAGGTCTTTTATTTTGTGAAGTCTAGACTGGGCTCATGCACAACTGTCGAAACAATAGCTGATTGAATGATTAATAATCATTCACCTCCGAACAATAGGTCAAAGAATGTAGTTATACATTCTTTGAATGTAGTTATACATTCTTTGAATGTAGTTATACATTCTTTGTAGTATAGCATGATTTGTGATCCAGCCCTATTTTGTGATTTGACTTGAATTTTGAAATTGAGGTTTTGAAAAACTTAGGAAAATCATTTTCAAGGAGACATATTAATCCCGGTATTGTTTTCACCAGGTCATCTGAGTGGGCAGAGACGTTCCCCGGCTTGTCATAAATTTGAGAGGGGAGGAGAAGGGGAGAATTTGAAAATTCTTATGAGAATTTTAGGTTTTTTTTCAAGGAATGCAAAGTTTAGAGTGCAGGAAAGAAGGGGAGATCAGCACACTTTCAAGGTTTTTTTTGGAGGATTTTTGAAATTAAAAAGGTGAATCACATGCAGTCGTTGTTATGATTATTCTCATCATTATCACTGGCATGTTAGCTCGGTTATTCATCTTCATCTGCACCTGAAATTTACCATTACAGACCATTTATTATCATCATCATCATTGTCATCATCATCATCATCATTCATGATATGGCCTGGAATGTCAATAACTTATTAAATGTATATGAAATACATTGTTCAATGACTGTTTCCTCTGCTGCAGAGGGAACATTTTGTTTGTTTATGCTGATAAAATTGCCATAGATGAACATTAAATGTTTTCTTCTTTCAGTGATTTTGTTTGTTGGCTTATTAAGTGAGGTCTTGAGAGTTTCAGCATGTTGGGCTGGGTTCAAATAACCGCCCATAAAAGGTAGTTAGACTAAAACAGTGGAATTCTTGTAACTTATCCATCCTATGGACCAAGCTTTAGTGGGTATGTAATCAGAAGGATGTGTTAACCAAAAATCTGAAATGTCACTTTTCAGAGAATTCTTTGACATAATACTGATAATGGGGTTTATAAGTCTCGAATCCAGGCAAATGCCCACTCACACAACTTCCCACTGTTATTACCCCAGCAGGCCTGATCACTATAACTTTCTCAGCTCCCTGGGGACCATGCAATGCTGCTGCCATTTACAGGCGCTGATCACTAGCATTTTGATATCTATCCCTGCCAATAGCCCATTTTACCGACTGAGGAAAATGTAAATCAAATGCTTCCCCAAGGTACCTAAAACACGACCATGGTTGGGAATCAAAGCCATGACCTTTAGATTTTGAGTCAACACCACAACCATACGGCCATGCTGCTCCACGGAGAATCAGAGAATGTTGATGTCTTTCAGAGAAGATTATTTCTGGGTGAGAAACTGCTTGGATAGACACTTGATCTGAAAATATTTTACCAAAAATATTTTCTTTCTTATTTATGTGTCATAATGCCTCCTTCGAAGTGTCATTTTTATAAAATTGTATATTCAGCACTTAACAGATAGATTGGTTTCAAATTAAAATTTTATAATCTGCATGAACCACAGTAAATTCAGATTTTTTTTAAAGTGAGTGGTATAAGTGCAAAGTATTTTTCATAAAGAACAAAAGGATTCGGATTATAGAATGGGAATGTCTCAAGGAGTGTGGGTTAAGTCATGGTTGTATTAGCTGGTTCTTCCTGTTAGGAGAAAATTTATGATTATGAAAGATAATGATAGAGTCTTGCATATACACAGAGAAGAATGTGTGATGTGTTTTGATGCTTTCATATTGTCTACGCTAATGTAGAAGGCTGTTCTCCACAAACTAGAAATTGGACAAATCTTGGTATCAATTCAATTCGTTCTTCAGAATTTGAGCCAGTTGTGATGACATGATTAGAGCTGGTGTTCAATCCACACATACAAACAACAACAAAACNCGGTCGCTCCTCTCCATAGTTAACATTGCACAAAACGTCTAACTCGGTTGCACAACAAATTTTGATTAATTTTTCTAAACAAGGCTACTCAAAATATACAAAAAATACACATCCGTATAGCCTGTTAGATCTTTTAATGTATTAGCATAGGGTTTGGACAAAAACATTGACGCATCATAAGAAATGTAGTTTTTTCCTGCACGGAACGAGACTCCACTACACGGCTAAAGAAACGGCCGACTTAGATGGTTTGAGCCGATAACTGAGAGAGCTGGCGGAGTTAGACGGTTTGATATTTTAATAATTTTCACACTTCTTGTGATTTTTTTGCAGAAATATTTATAGACATGATGCGCAATGGTATGCTTTAGCTATTTATCGAAAAAAAGGTCTGGGCCCCGATCTCGGACTTAGACGGTTTGTGCCCGACACCATATACACAGAGAAGAATGTGTGATGTGTTTTGATGCCTTCATATTGTCTACACTGATGTAGAAGGCTGTCCTCCACAAACTAGAAAATGGACAAATCATGGTATCAGTTCAATTCATTCCTCAGAATTTTGAGCCAGTTGTGATGACATGATTAGAGCTGGTGTTCAATCCACACAAACAAACAAACAACAAAACCAAACTTAAGAACAATTGAACTCTGTGAGGAATTAGGTCACTCGAAGCCAGCAAGATGGTTGAATGTGGTGATATTTTTCTCTGAACTTCAAATTTGGGTTACACAGTATCATACATCACCAAGAGGAATATGTTTATTTCTTACATTGAATAAAATGTGGTATATTTAGGTGCCAGAAGGCTAGCATACAGTACGATCTTAAGGGATGCACAAAGATGATGACAATAAGCAAATTGTACATCACCAAACACTCTTCAACAGATACAGATAAGAACAGGCAAGATATTGAATAAATCTTTTAATATTTCCTTAAATCATATTAGTTAGCATTAATAAGTGAAATAACTGAGAATGTTCACATTAACAATTGGATCTGTAAGTATTACACTAACTGCATGTTGAAAACTACTGAGGATGCATTCAGCACTGATACAGTAATGTCAGTATCAAAGATCCCATCATTAATGCACAAATTCTCTCTCATGACATAATTTAGTAAAATGTGAAATGCAATTTTTGATCTTAAAACGTACATTGCCTCCATCCTAACCTTATCTGTGGTTATCCTCTGTTGTCAGACTGGGAAATTCATTAATACCACTACGAAATCAATTTCTTTTGTTTATGCAAAGGGGCATACACGTCCCAGTGCTTCCTGCCTGACTGGGAGATATTATATTGTAACTCTGGTTAAAAAGTGGTCATTTGTCACTGTACTTCTTCACACAGCAAGATGGGTCAAGCCTGTAAACAGAGCAGCCAAGCACATTGGCACCTTTGAAAACTTGTATTAGGAAAGTTTACCTTGTTCATTGAATGCTGCAATGTACTGTCCACTTCTTTATCAATAAGCAACAGATACCTTTTACGCTAACTTACTCTATTAACCCAGTATAAATAAACAAGTAAACAATTGGGATGAAAGACAACTCCACTAGGCAAGCGAAAACAAGTACTGGATTTGAACCAGCCTCAGGTTTTACTTCGGTCAATCTCTGTAACCTTTATGAGAATGATGCATTGAATATATATTTATATAAGCTCATGACAAACATTTATCATACCTTTTTTTTCTGTCTAAATAGTGTTCATTTTCCTAGGAATTTTAACCATCTGGACAACACTATAGAATACTTTAAACCTTTTAGTTCTCATTAAGTTCACAATGGCTCCATTTACTTCTGGGAAAAGAACAAGAAATAATTTGTCTCCTAGGAGGGGAGAACAATAATTTCACTAATTTCAGAACTAGTGATTGATAAGAAGGAAAAATCATATGAGATGTAAGAGGAAACACAAATGAAGATCAAACAATAATAAAATTGATACATGTAATATCAACAACAAAACAGTTAAGCAAGTGAAAATCTGAAATATTATTCTGAAAAAAGGGATGCCGACAGGCTTAGATTTCATCATTCTCTGATTACAACCTTTTGGTGGAAATCTCAGCATTTTCAGTACATGAACTTCAGCAATAGAATTTCAGACTATCTGACTCAACATCTTTATCATCTGCACATCGTTATAAATTGATATTAACTTATAATAACAATGAGAAATCTAATGTCTTGTGACAAGAATGAGTATCTCAGCTTTCTCTTCATTGTTACTTACATACAGTCAAGCACAGATACCTCAAATACATGGAAGTTGAAAACATGGTTTCCTCAAACAAACCTTTCAGAGCTGAATTTATTTCTCTATGCAAATGCCTCACAGTGTATTGCTTGAAATCCCACAACCTGAACAAGATGGGATGACCCCAGAAAGTTCACCTTCCCTAGACTTTGTTAGAAACTATAGATGGCGTATGTTCTGGGATCTAACTGACACCACACTCCTAAAGAAGAATTTCAATCCTTTAAGGGATATAAATGACAACATACTCCTTACCTATAGAGAAATTTGTATGGATATCAACAGCATTTTTCCAAAACTTGGTAAATGGACTTTCATTGAAATATGAGCTAGCAGCGTATTGAAACATATCTGTGTTACTTACTTCAAAACTAAACTGAGCTTGAAATCTACCCCTCTTCATGTCACAATTCATAAGTTACGAGTACATTGTAAAATGAAGTATTGCTAAAAATGGTACATAAAAGAAAAAAGAGCTGAAAATATTTCTCCAAGCCACTTAATGAGGTAATAAATAAGCAAGAAGGAATCTTAGAAATAAAAATAACAAAAAAAACAAAACAACAGAATTCACTCCTGCAGACAGTCATGGAGGTTTGAGTCTGCTCACATCCGACTCTAGATTTGAGAAATATTTCCAATAGATCATCCACTCACTCCCAAGCACAGTCACATAACAACATGGGTTTGGTCTAGAATATAACAATGATGATTTATCCTCAGATTTGGCCATGTTCAACATAAAATCAGTGATAACATTTTCCTAGGAATTCTTGGAAACCCAAACACTTGGAAGAAAGCCACTGGGTGTTAACTAAATAATTTAAAGCCCCAATATTTCATTCTACCATATTTTCATACAACCCACATCTTAGCCCCAACATAGACCCCTACCCTTTTGAAACTAACTGATATGGCCGTCCACAGACAACATATTTCTCCCTATGCTTAATTCTGCTTTTGCTGGAATTGTTGGTACTGCTGTGTTTAAAAGGTTTCTCGCTTTTTCTCTGAGATGAATTATTCCAGTTGACTTTATTTCCCCTGAAAGAAAATTTGGATGACTTTTCTGTGATTAATATTGCACACTTTGCAAGACCCAGTAAATGATGAGCGTCAGCCTTCGAGTCTCCTTGTCATGTGATCTTGGAGTACATCAAACCTAGTTTGGGAATCCCTGTAACAGAGAAAGCTGGGGAAAATCCAGCGGGCTACATTTTTAACTAATGACAGTCAAACTTGACACACATTCACGCCATTCAAACAGGACATTCATGCAATATCACAAGTCCACTTGCATAGGATACCTAGCGCCCCCTCTCCTTACCCACAAAAAAGAAAAGAAAAGAAAGAATAGGACCAATTTTGATGGTACCAGGTGGTAAGACATATACTTCCATTTAAAACCTTGTTAT
The DNA here is from genome assembly GCA_033807755.1 of Ellobium chinense. Lineage (NCBI taxonomy): Eukaryota > Metazoa > Mollusca > Gastropoda > Ellobiida > Ellobiidae > Ellobium > Ellobium chinense. Next base: position 291,123 of record JAWQUT010000574.1, on the reverse strand, counting down.
TATTATTTATCATAAAGAGGGTAGAATTTGAGCTTGATCTGATGTTATCTGGAAAGTTTTACCATATTACCCTTATGGTAAGTTTCTAGGCCATTTGTCACTTCAATGTTTTTGTCTTGCTCCCCTGTGGCTGCAGTCAAGGAGACACGAGGTGCATGACAGCTGAATCCCTGGGGGAGGGGGAAGGGAGAAGTCAGTTGCCCTTTCATCCTAGGATAAAAAAAAAGTCAAGTCTAAAGCACGAGAAAGAGATCTTGAACATAGATCACCTGATGTGGCAACCAGCTGTTTTGTTTACGTGTATACGATTTTTGCTTGATTCTCAGATCTGGACAGCTGCAAAGCATTATGGATAGAACAGCCACTACCGTCTGGCCTTTTTTATTCTTTCAAGTCATAGCTCAAATTTCATAATATAATGACTAGATTCTCAGATATCACAACTGTGCGTGACTGGCATTATATCATAAATATAACCTATGGGTGCAGATGAGCTGTTCGCGCTTTCGTCTCTTATCACCATTCAATTTTAATTCTAGACCATGTTTTCAGTGTCGTCTTTATTTATTCAGTTGGTTTGGTTTTTTTTCGGATTGACTTTTTCTCTGGACAGAAAAGGCAACTGGATTTTTTTTCCTGACTGACTTTTTCCAAGCACATATACGAGGGGTGTTCAATATGTCCGTAGCATGNCTGACTGACTTTTTCCAGGCACATATAGATTGGAGCTAGCATCCTTTGTAAATGGTTTTATAACAATAATGCATTGTATCTGGAATGCACAAAGATAGTAGCACAACATTCGTGTTCTTTTATGCTTGTGCTCCTTCCAACTCAATAGTCTCCCACCACAAGCACTTGTGCACTGGTGCTCTCAGTTCCAAGTAGGTCGCAGGTCACGTGATAAGAGTTCCAGTTAAAGCTACCTGGAGGATCAGAAGAAATAAGATATAGGCAAAATCATATGCAAGAGATCAGTAGTAAATTCTCTCCTACTAATTGGTTTGTTAACTAGCATTTTATTCCTCTCCTATCTTCACCCCTCCCCCCCTGTTGTTGTTTTTTTTGATTTGGTGGCGCATAGGAAAGGAGGGGGGGAGCGTTTAAATTTTATCTTAAAAAAAATAATGTCCTCAGAATTGCACACTACTAAAAATAAATTGACGTTCAAGAAAATGATAAGTAATAATATTTCAGGCAGTGCAGAATCCTGTGAATATTTGATATACTGTAATTCAGATTACAACATAGGCCTATATGTAAAAGTCCTTTAAACTACACTGAAAACGCTAATAATGAACTAAAAAGTGAGGGAATGCAAAAACTACTGCAAATTTTCGAAAGATAAAACTTTCTTCACCAGGTACTAGGAATAAACTAAACTGAATAACAAACAGCGAAGTATTTATTATTAATATCATTACCTATACATATTATTTAATTTAGTTAACTCTTAGTGCCTGGTGAAAAAAAGCTTCGTTTTTCGAAACATAGTAATCAAGTTTTAATATCTTTTAACTTTTAATTTGTC
>JAWQUT010000574.1:249760-289113 GCA_033807755.1 Ellobium chinense | reverse complement strand
CCCTCCCAAATTAAAAAACAAATCCTGTAATATTTTCTTGGTTTGGTGAAGGATACAAGAAAGAAGTGGGGAGGGAGGGGGTCAGCTGACCTCTTTTTAAATCGCTGAAGATAAGATATGTTGAGATGTTCTCTATAGTTTCAGTTTCAGTTGTTTTATTTTCAGTATAACAATGTTACAAAATATGGACACATAACTACACATAATATTACACTATTACAGTACAGAAAGCAGAAAAATGGACAGACAGCCAGACGGATAGACAAATAATTTAAAAATAAATAAAGAGATTAATCAATGAATTAATTAATTAATAAGTAAAATAATAAATAAGTAATTTGATAAATTAATAAATAATTTAATAAATTTATAAATAAATTGATAAGTAAATAAAAAAAATAAACAAATTAATTAATTAATTAATAAGTGAGTAATGAATAAATAAACAAAGAAAGAAATAAAGAAACAAATAATATAAATAAATAAACAAATAAATAAATAAACAAGTATGAATAGACAATCAGATAAATGGGTAGACCAATCATACAGGTGGTTAACCATATCAACATTTTACCAGGAGACATATTTTAAACATAGACAGATCAAAGATATAGTTGCAGAAGAGCAGAAAATTGGTAAAACGTGCACCAAATTTGTGGAAAATGTCTAAATTTGCGAAAATTTGCAAAACTGCTGCAAAGCCTTAATGATGTAACATACGATCATGTTTTACACATCCACTAGACCGGCCCACTATATTCATGTAGAAGTTGTAGATTTTGAAAATTATGCAGATTTAATACGATAATTCCACGTAAAGTGATCAGGTTTCAATGAGTTAATGTCCTTAATACTGAACAGGAATCACAATGGTGGCAGTGGATTGGTGCCTTGTCACATTCTTATCTCTTCTTCTGACCACATTCTTATCTCATCTTTCTTGCCTCATCTCCTCCCTGCCTGCTTTTGTCTCTCAAGCTCTTTTCTTTTTACCCTTCTTAGTGTCAGATTTGGTTTTAGTATTCCTATATTCTCCACTCCCTTGAAGATATATATATATATATATATATATATACTATACATATATATATATATAGTAATATCCCAACAGTGTCCTGCTTACAAATAACTCCTCTGAGCCTCAGAGACCGGCACCAAATGCATTTTCATTACGCTCATTTCACATTCACCTAAGTCATTTTTAGATGACCTGAGTAGTTTGTATTATAATAATATGGTCTACCATTTATCTTCTTTTTCCTATTCAACCAAATGTCGATTTTTGATTCGTTATTGTATTCCAATTTTACAAAGATAAACCACATCTTCCACATTGTTTTGATTTCAGCAACAGGTTGAGAGCGCTAAATTTCTCAAAACCTCAAACGCTGACTTGGACGAATGCGGAATGAGCGCGACGTCATCATCTTCCCGTACGAGATGTGCGCTGCTGCTTAAAGGAGACAGTACTCCGTGTACGTTGTATATGTCTATAAATCTCGTCCACAGTCTGTATGTCTTACAAATGTTTCATGCATTTATTACATGTATTTATTTATTTATTGCGAGCACTGGGTTTAAACAAAGCGAATCTTAATAAGAAGTGTATGTGTATGTCTGTCCTGTATTCTTTGCTGGCTTTCACTTGGTCATCTCATCCTGTCACTCTTCCTCCATGGATCTGAAAAAATTCTTACTTGTGCGTTATATTGGGTTCTATAAAGACTTTCATTGGTTAGGTAGCATTGACCAATCCTTGTGTGATTTTCATTGTGATAGAGCAGTGCGAGCATTTCAGCTGATACATAGAAACAAATTTTATGTAGTCAACGTGAATTTAGCTCAGTTATGTTTTAAGCAAAATAGTACTGTGATTTTGTCATCCAATCTTGCTATCCAAAGTGAAAGATAGAGCAGCCAATAAAAGCCAGTCATATTCTTCTGACAATGGAAAAGTGGAAAGCAGAACCTAATAACTGTGACTTGATGTGACTTGCAGTGCAGCGGCCGAATGACTGTACGTGCATAATATTGTATCTAAGAATGCTCCATGCAGCCACATACGCAGTTTTTTTTTTTGACTGTGAGCTTCATAAACACACACAGATCAGTAGCCTTGGTATGAAATCTAGTGGTTCATAAAATTTGCTTATTCCCTGTATAACGAACTGAAATGATCCTTTAATATCAATGGTTTACAGTTTTGCCATGAAACTGTCATCATCCATAAGATGCGATACTAGCGACTTTGTTGTATGTTTGCACAGGCATTATACCACAGCCGCATTAACGATTTACATCAATCAAATAATCGCTTTCACTTTGAAATCATAGAATCTATAGATAAAGGTAGTCAGACAGGCCTTTAAGTTTACTGTATATGTTGCTGTCACTCGGGGTATTTTCATCTGACTACAGTTTACAAACATCCCCGCCTAGTATTTTATGATGGAATAAGTATGGTCGCTGTTTTTGGGAGCTCAGAATGTCGCTGATTTTTCAAGTCTGTTCAGGTGATAAGACAAAAGTGTTTTGATAAGTACTATACAGTTTTAATAAAACTATCCTTTTAATCTCCTAAGTGTACAGTTGTCAAGTCAGGAAAGACTGGCACAAGTGACAAAGTGAAGCAGGACAGCATTGGAATCTGGATCAAAAGGTCATGGGTTCAATTCCTGATCACCGTCATGTTGGAAGTGTCATGGCAGTGCATTTCATGCATATTTTCCTCAATCTATCAGTCACTAAAATGAGTACCTGGCTATTGGCAGTGGGAAATATTGTCAGAATATCTTTGATCATCATCTGTAAATGGCAGCGGCACTGCATGCTCACCAGTAAGTTGAAAACGTTATAGAGTAATCTGGCTCGCAAGGGTTATGACAATGTGAAGTTATGTGAGTGTACATAAGACTGGATATGAGACTTATAAATCACATTTTATTATTCTTATTATTCTAAAGTATCAATAACTACTAGTATTATATATTATTAAAACTGTTGCTAATAAACCCCCACAGACATAAAGCAGAGACTTCAGCCAAAGACAAAAGAATACTCCAAAGGGTTTACAAGCAGCCAAAACAATACAAAAAAAAACCACCCCACACCACAAAAAAAAAAAGAAGATGCCAAATAAAAATATGAGAACTATCTGACCAGATCACCACTCTGAAATTCAGATTTGATGGTATGACTTAAAAGTGCATATACCAGCATAGCCATCATTACATTTACATTTTTTTTTTTTTGCCTTTCTCTTGAACAGTTAGCGTCTGTAGGTATGAAGATGCCAAAAGCACCTGGCATAAAAATATTATATTTTAATTAGTCCCTAAAATATCAGAAAACTGGCCGTGGAAAGGGGGAAAGGGGTTGGATTTGAATTTCACAGGTTTAGATAGGTGCAGCTACGTTTGTAGGTGAGGTTTAGTCACGCAAGTATAAACTTTATGATTGTTGCTAGATGGGTAAGGTTACCCTAATTACTGAGTGAAAAGGCCTTAGGTAGCCTACTTCACTACCCAAGTTCTCAAAATCTAATTTGTTTAGGGACATTTTTCTTTGTGTTAAAATTTGGAGGAAAAGCTAAACAACATGTTTGGAAAGTAATTTGGCATGGACCCCTTGGATAAGTTAATGAGAGGTATAAAACCTTATGTAGTCAACAGTGAAAAAAACATTGGCATCTTCATACCTGTAATCCTCTTACTCTAGGGCAGGACATTTTCTGCTTTATTATTCTGTAACAGTAACTGGAAGTGTTTGTGTGAGAGGAATGGTTGGTATTTTTGTTGCTGTTGATGGTGGTGAGGGTGATGGTGGTAGTTGGGGAAGAGGTTATATTTTCCATGTCTACATGACAATTCTAAGTTGCTATTCTCACATTATATGCCAGCATAATGAGTCAGTCTTATTGATATGTAATGTCCTACTCCCTCTTTGTGTGAGTTAGGGTTTTATGACGTCAGTACAATTACGGCTATACCTTTCTGTTTGTAAGATTAAATTATTGGGTAGAAATTTCCTGTCAATTTTGCCGGGGCAGTACCCACAATGCCTACTCTTCCACAATTTTAGTACTGGTTAGGAATTTTTCAGAAACTTTAAAGTAAAATCATTTTTTTCTCCCTCTGTGGCAAAATAATGTTGGGTTTGCTTGCATGGTTCAGTTCATGCTTTATGCATGCATAACATACACAATTACCATCAATACACATTTTGATATGCATGAGACAGCAAATGACCAGGAAGAAGAGATGACTACGCAGACAAAAATTATAAGCTGAAGACCAGTGCCGGCTTGACCAGTTAGTAAAAGTAGTATGTTTGAAGATCCCACACTATATGCTTCCAAACTGTCTAGTGATACAAGAATCTAGACCACACTTCTTTTTTACCAACACCAACTTTTCCTGACCAGATTTGTGATTGTTCTCCAGAAGGCAAACATCACTCTCATACACATTTACCTCTCTCTCTCATATATATCTATATCTATATATAGATATCCCATCCACACCCCCTCCCCATCCCTCCGAAGTATACATCTGCTCCAGATGTTACAGGCCCAATGCTGGCTTAATCCAGCCTTGTCTCAATACATACTCATCCACTCTCTCTGAACTGTATAGACCCCCCCAGCGACTCTACATCCACTCTGGATGTTATAGATCCTACAGTAGCTGAATCTGAATCACTAGCACCCATCTATTCTCTCTCAGGTGTATATACAACCCTCCCCCTCGAATTATTCATCCACTCCTGTGCTACAAGCCCCGTACTTGCTAAATTCAGCCCTGACTGCTACTAAGTATAGACAGAACAGACAGACTGAAACAGCAACAATAAGAAGAAAAAATCCCACCAAACCTGTGAAAATGATGTAAAAATGCCAGGCATGGGAGGACAGGTATGGAGAGGGGGAGGGGGAGGAGGTTACCAGGAGGACATACCGTTAAGCTGGATAGAAAAACAGCCATGCAAAATAAAATGACAAAAAAGCTTAGGAGGGTAATGCATAAAATGAAATCTTATTTTTTTTTTCCTCAAGTTTCTCATACCAACATTTTTGCACATCCACAAATTATTGAAGTCTGAAAATACAAAACGAAGGCAAAGATGAATTAAGATTCGGGAAAAAAACAGAAAATCAAACTTAAATGAGCACAGCACTGGAACATGATTATTATGAAATGGCACTGTACAAAACTAGTGCTAATTCAAAACATTTTGTGAGATTTGATATTTCCTTAAATAGAAACCTCAATATCGGGTATGCATTTAATAAGTATACCTTCTTAGTAAGTATGAATTTCACATGCATGAATTCATTACTATTCTGTCATTTCATCATTCAGCTGAACCTTAATATTAAATATACTTCAGTAATAAGTTTTCCAAGCACCAAGGGCATACTTTCAATCGAGGTCCATAATTTCTATCGAGGTCCTGTGTATTAATTTTATCATGCTTGCTATGAATTTGAAAATCACACCTACATTTCTATGTTTAAATAACTGTCTCTCTTTAACTTGTAAATCAGCCCTCATGGTTGCTTTTCTTCATCGTAAATAATGCAAAATATACTTCATATGAAATAATTAGATCCTGCAAATTTCATAATAAGCATGTTCCAGTACAGATAACTTCAGTCTTCATTAAAAAAAACAACATTAAAATGCAAAGATATACATTCAATTACACTACATAAAAAGAAAGATAAAGCATATCATATTCTGAATATACAAGGTGAGCTAATGATGTATCTATCACTTCAGTGATGGGTAAGGAATGCAATCCTTCCAAAACTCAGCTGAGTAGCATGCAAACTGTTTCTTGGTGCCATAGTTGAGAGTGAGGTGTCAGATGGGAATCCAAGTGGTGGAATCCCTGTAAGGAACATCATGGCTTGCCATAGAATGATTTAATATCTTTTCCAGGACTTTTTTGTGATATTTCCAGAAAGTCAAATATTTCATGGCAGGTGTGGCCTAGGAGTGTACACTCTTATCTGTCTCTCTGCTATACCACAGATGTGACTCTTGCCTCAGGTGCAGACAGTCACTCCATCTCCTATTATGATATGAACAAGTGATAGTCCGCATCTGAGGCCAGCGTCGTATCTGTGGTTAAGCACAGAGGTGGAAAAAGCTTAAGCCCTGTTGCCAAAACTAGCATCAACTTGTTCCATGATATTTTCAGATCTGGAAAAACCCACCGCAATTTCCATAAGTTTTCCAGTCCCAGGTGAAGGGACAACCCTCATGTTCTTTTGATCAAAGCTCCTAGCCCAGCCTGACAACACCCATACAATCTCTACTGTAGAATTTACTGCACACCAACAGAGTTAGCTGTCTGAACACTATCTTGTCTAGTGGTTTTGAATAGGTTCTTATCGTTTTTGAATAGTCTAGTCACCCCAAAGATGGGTGACCAATATGGTGGCTCTGGTTTGTGCAACCCAGATTACTGCATTCCACTAAAGCACATTTTTCCATGTGTAACAAAAGGCTCCCTTTCTGGATGTAAAAGTCATGGGACAATTGCAACTCCTTTTAATCAGGCAATGAGTGATTTATAAAGAGTTGTGACTACTGTGGAAACTGCTGTTTAAAGGAGTTGCAATAATCCTGAAGAGTTGTGATTAAGTGGGGTTGACTGTATCTGATATTTCTGCATACATAAATAAATAGGCTATAAGTTAAAGTAGTAAGGTGATTATCAGGAAACACTACCAGAATGCCACCTACTTATAATGCCACCTATTAAGGAGCCTAAAACATATTGACACTGTATTTTGATCCACTCAAGGCCTCCTTCCTTCAGGAAGGGATGGGGAGGAGAGTGGAAGAACACAAACTACTTACTGCATATGTAAAAATGAAAGAGGGATGTAATCTCGTAGTGCCACACCTTGTCAAGACTCCAAGAGTAAATATTTCCTTGGGCTTAACCAAAACCCAACAGAAGCAAACAGAACATTGCACAGGAAAAAAAAAAAAATTAAAGATGACAAACCGAGGATAAATAAAAAATTAAACTTTTAGTGGCCATGACACTTTCATCAAAAACTTTCTAAATCTTAACTCTAGTAGCCTGAGGTGCTCTGCATCCCCACTTGCTGCATGACCCAGTTTAAATTATCTACCAATCAATCAGCTGACACCAGGTGGTAAAATCTGACCACCACCTCATATGACTGGCATTGACATCTGAATTTATTTGACTGCTGTATCCAGTGTAGTGCTGTGAAAGTGAGAACTGGTTTGACATTTTTTATCACGGTGCTTCAACAGTTAACCTTTGTTATGATAGGGCTGATATTTGTCTCTCTAACTACTATCTCTGGTGTCTTGGATGTCTGTTTCAGTCATCATCCCCTGCCAGAGTGAGAGAAATGCTGGTTGGTCTGGCTCAACTGGTACCAAAGAAGTCAGGCGGAAAGTACTACAGCTAGCCACAAAAATGTAAATAGCTGATATGGCCAGACACTCATCTGATACTGGAGATGCAGTTTACAAGAGTTAGTCCAGTGTGCCAGACTCTCCTAAAATAGATTTGGTCAGAGGTATCTAATGTTAGTATTAAGCTGTTGTGAACCTGCTTGGACCTTCAGAGGACCATTAAATTCAACAACAGAGCAAAAACAAAGAAGACGAAGAAAGCCCATTTGGGCTGAAACACAAAATAAAACAATACAAAGCATAGTCTTGACAAGGATATCAAGCAGATTAAAGCATCATAATGAATGTTATTATTACCATTATTTATTGCCACATACAGTGGAAGTCAGTTGAGCCAAAGTTACATGACCCACATACATCTTTCTGAAATAGCTTTTCAAATTCAAAGACTACTAGTGTCAAATATTTATAGAGAAGATTGCTTCCAAAGTACTAAGTGATGTGTTACAACCCAATGTTACCACTAGTTATAGAAAAAGAAATTTTGCAAGGCAGATAAAAGCCTATTTCAAGAACAATAACCCTGGATCCAGTATCAGGACCTGGAGCAGTGACCACACCATTTTTTTCTAACCTCATTCTGCAGGCGGTAGATGATAAAACATTTTGGTTAAAGATACTTGAGCCATTTCCTTTATAACACTAACTGAGATCAGAAATGACCAAGTGTCCATAGGGAACAAACACACTGCCCTGGACATGTACACTAAAACTATGAGAGAAAATGCGATGAATCCAGCAGGCAATCAAATCTGGAATAGCCATAAGACTTGGAACACAGAAAAAGAAGTACCATGAAAGCTGGGTATGAGTATTCACAACTTTCATGGGCCTCAACTACAGTGCAGTCATTTTGACCCATCTAACTTTCATTTCGATGATTAAAATGTAAACGCTACCATGAGAGCAAGCTAGGAGGAGAAGTTTTCAATTGATGGAAGGGCAAAACTGTTGTGTTGTGGGTGTTCAAACAACAGAAAGAAGATATGTTTTAATGGCAAATGAACAGGTGTCAAAACATTTGAAATAACACAAAGATTGTGTCTGCCCTCCCTTCTCTCCCTCCACTGTTTTTCCTTAATATTTTACCCAAAGATTAAGAAACGCTAGGACTGGTGAAGGCCTCCATGATTTCTAAAGACCTTCTATCGATATGTATGATGTACAGCACTGAATATATTGAAATATAGCAGTGAGCAGCAGGTCACTTCAAAATAAGTAATTAGAATCAAGGGCATGAATTCAAGAAAGTTGTATATTAGATGAACTTCAGGGACTATTACTGAAGTCTTTCTAAGCTCTCAGACCAACCACAATACCACTTTCAGTTTAGCTGACTTCCACTGTAAACCCATTATCAAGGAGATATTTTCCTTCAGATTAACAATGCCCTGGCTCTAACTTTCTCTTTACTACTGTATGTGTTTACATTTCACATGACACCGTTACTTTTCCTTTCTATCTTTATTATGAGGTATCATAATCCATGGGTAAGACGAGATTGCAAGCATGAGCAAACAAAGAGAATGTAATATTTACATCATGACAACATTATTTCAAATCTCCTATATTGTCATCACTGTTATGGGTCTGAATATTTCAAAACCAAATTTTCACAAGATTCCCAGAAAGCTGGCAAAATGTTGGAAGACTTGCTGAGAAATTCAACTTTTATTGCAATTTTAAAATTTCAAATAATTTCTTCCTATAGCAAGTAGTCATCTGAAAATGGTGTCTTTAAGAAGCAGAGAAAATTTCAAAACTAGATCATGATACATAAAAAAAACTCCACAAGAGTTATTAGAGATTTCCAATGATGACATTGATAAAAATCTGTACACTCCTCATTTCTCGTCTAGAACTCGGCAGTGTCCAGGCCACGCACACACACACATTTGATTTTACAGCTACTTATCTATGTTACAGGATATACTCCCAGACATGTTCATGCTATTATGGCATAAGGGCATATGTGCCACTCCCTCTGTGCTATACCACAGATGTGACATTAACCTAAGATACAGACATTCACTTTGTCCATGCCATCATAAAGGAAAATACAGTCGGCGCCGCTTAATCGCCCTCCGCTTAATCGTCTGTTCCGCTTAATCGCCTCGTTTCCCAGGAAACCGAATTTTTTCTATATAAAAGTCACTGGATAATCGCCTCTCACTCCGGATAATCGACCACTCTCCAGCGCCCATGAATTCAAAGGTCAGCGGTTGAAGGGTTACAGCTGACAAACAAATAATGTACACAGACGGTTTAACTGCGCGACGGATGGCAGACTGGTTGACTGAGTGACAACTGCCACCACGAAATAGGTGTGATAAGCCTTTCCTCCCCACCTCCTCCTCCCTTTGTCTCCCTTCGTCCCACGCTATGCATCACTGCTAATGTGCCAAAAGCCGTATAGTTTCCTCCCCCCACGCCTTGATTGCGACTCTCTGGTGGATTTCGGTTAGATCTGAGAACGTGTCATGTGGATGAACGGTCTATCCCGACCGTGGCATCCAACTCCTTATTGTCTGCTGGGCTATTGCGATGTGGCCAATGAGAGAGACTGCGGAGATCAAACATTTTGTGCGCCACAACACCGTCAAACTCGAGTCTGTCCTAAGACTGGCGACGAGAAGGTGTCAATGAACAATATCAAACCACGACGTCAAAGAAATTTAACCCCATTACCAAAAATATGGCCGAAATTACCTTCTCCGCTTAATCGCCCACTTTTTCCGTGATCCCGAGGATGGGCGATTAAGCGGAGTCGACTGTACCACCATCTGTACCAAAGGCAAACATTTACATCACATCCGTAGTACAACATAAGGGTAAATGGTACATACTCTTCTATGCCATATCAGCAATGATGTCAACAAAGGCCAGGATGTTGTCTGACAGGCATCAGTATCCTGTTGGACTGAATCAGATTTTGTCCAACTAAAACAACAAGACCATCTGACATCAGTAGTGGGCCAGACATTTGGTCCAGCACTTTTTAAATTTTCTGTCCCACCAGGTCAATTCTCAATGGTCAGAGTCCAGCACTTGTTGACATGTTTGTAATATATGGCTCAATATTAATGATAAGAGATGATGATGCAGTCATATAATGCATTTTTTTTGCTCTTCTAGTAATATTTCTTACAGATTTCCTGGGCATAATTTCTAATGTACTCCAGCAACAGGAGGACAGGTTAAAAAAAAGTGTCAGAAATCATATCCCAAACTTGCACTTTTCACCTTATACATGTTGACAGTTGGGAAATTCTTGACAATAAAATATGACACACTACAGTTTAAAATACCTGATCATGTAGAAATAACATTCAGAAAGGGAAAGCTGTCAACCTGTTTGAATGATACTCAAAAAAAAAAAAAAATGTGGTTCTCAGTAAGTTTGACAGCCTTCATCTTAAATAAAGGTTAATGTAAGTACCTGTCCTCCCAACTGCTGGAACGCACTAGATATTCAATGCCACAAAATTAACAAATCACATATTTCTTGTGTTGACATATAATGTTAAATTCTATAAATTCGTTATCATTTCAGAATTTCAAGTCAGTTTTAATGACAGTATTCATAATCATGCGTAAACTCAAACATTTAAACATGTAGCAATTTTATGAGCAATTACAGTATGTCTTCACATGCCAGTAAAATGGCTGCACATGACACTTCTTTCTCTGAACGTCCCTCACGTAGAATACAAAATTATAGTCAACACAAACTGTATTTGATCAGTCATGCTAAGAGTAAAGATGTGGAATATACACATTCCCACTACCACAAAATATTCTGCAATTACATACAAAAATAAGAACAAAAACCACAAAACCTGACTTGGAAAATTCAAACAGACCACATGTACTGCATTATGCAGAGCTCAGTATAGCTCTCATGTCCAAAGTAAGCTCAAATGTTCTCGCAAAATATATAGTTTGTGCAGGGCTAAAGATCTCTACCTGCCTGATTACTAATGACAGACTAGGGTATAAAAAAAAAACCCACACATTTCAAATGATCTTATGAGATACTTGAAACTTATGTTATACAAAGGAATCCACCTTGCCAGATTGAATTCTTTTTTAATACTCGCTTCATTCTGGCAAATTCATCATTTCTTATGGCATGGATGAATGAACTTTCTAGGGGAGTTAAGTACAAAACAACCTGCGAAACATAACTAAAACGTTTCATCAAACTCTAACATAAATAATAAAAGATTCAAACTCTAACATAAATAAAAAAAGATTCAAACTCTAACATAAATAATAAAAGATTCAAACTCTAACATAAATAATAAAAGATTCAATAACAATAAAGATGTGGGACGCCACAAAAAGGAGAAAGCCCCTAATGGGCCCCATATTTAGACTGCTAATACCTGCCGGGAAAAGGAACCCCCAATGGGCACTCTGAGACTGTCATGCCAACTTACAGGGGTTAAGTAATGGAATCTCATAAGAAAGTAAATGTCCATGTTGCCAACCTTTATGTAACCATTATCAATTTCCTATATCTGCCTATTTACTATTATTTCATAGAACAAGTGACCATGTTATGAAATAAGCACTGATTAAATATTAATAAACCACAATTTAAACAACTGTGTTTAAACGGCATAATGGCAAACTGACCAGTGGAAACAAGAAGTGCTGCAAAAATTAGTGTCTCTATTCATCAGAGTACATAAACATTCATAAGTCTCAATAAAATTGTATTTTCAGACAGACAAGACAACAAACACACTGACTAAAAATGAAGTAATTTACAGGAGATTTCATACTGATGCAGCAAAGACACTTTTCCAAGAACAGCTACTCTCAGCTATACCACCATCTAAAGCTTGTGCCTTTTTGAGTCTTTTGTAATTATCTTATTGCATATTGAAATATGCATATTACCATGGCCCTTCAGAACACATTAGTGCTATTCTTAAAGAGTGAACTACCTCCTATGAATGCTGCAAGTACACCATGTGTGCCTTGTATAGTCTAAAAGAAGTATGCTGAATGCAACTTTAGGGCATCATGAATTTCATCACAGGATAGCCCTTCTGCCAATAGATAATTAACCTACCGTTAACCCTATATTCATCAACACGCTTTTCATGAGTATCAGAGACTAGAATCCATGCTTCCCCCCTGACCTGAGATTCCTGCTTTTTGAGCATGTGTATCCTAATTTATGTCTGTCTGTATTTTTTTATGTTTCCACCATAACACAGACAAATTTCCCTCTGTGGACAAATAGTTATCCATTTAATTTATCGCCTGAATAATTTTTGTCAGAGTATCACAAGTTCCAAAACTTCCCAACGCAAATAGTAGCAAACCAGGCAGACCACATGCAAACGAAATCTCAACAAATATCCCAGAACCCGAACTGATGGATAATGGCAACAACAATTGCAAACCACAGAACAAAGCTGCAAACGAAACAAAACAAAAAGGGAGATGCAATCACAAGCCCTTCTTCCAACATCAAGTCAATGACTCTTTCACAGTGCATGGCTCTGTCAACATTTATTTAGTTCTGCAAATATGAAATTTTTCCTTACATCACTCAATATGCAAGGGCTCATTTTCTTGAAACTAATCAAATTCCAGACAGGCCACAGAGATAACTTCACCACAAGAAGTCTTGGAAAATATTACTGCTCAAATGTTCATGATGTCAATTTTTTTTTTGTACTGTTTTTCGTTTTCTTGTGGTTTTCTATTACCCACTCTGAGCACTGAAGTAAAGCTAGCCATCAAATAGTGAATGGTGGTCTGATCACGGAGCTATGGAGCTGTTGGTAAATAGTCAAATATGGTAAATCCGTATTAAAAATGTTTCAGATAAAGACAAGTGCACTGGGCAGGCACAAACAACCTGAAACATATCAGAACTAAACTCACATATAAATACACTCTACCAAAACACATAAACGGCAAAAAGCACACATCCACCATACTCCCATGATACAGTGAGAAAGTAATGAAAAATGTCCATTCTCACGTTGCTGCCGATGTTTTGTGAGTATTGGTGAAGAAACTCCTGAGCACCAAGATCTGCCCAATGCCAATCAATATGATGACCAGTGACTCTCCGATTGACCAGTACAGCACCCGCTCATTCAGATCTTCAGCAAAGGCTCGTCCTTGGGCTTCCCGCAGGCGATGGTGGGTCTGGTAGTCTAAGACTAATTTCAGACTCTCAAAGATGTTCACTGTGGATGTCTCCATCTGCAGCAACAAAGAATGATAAATGAGAGATTAGTCAAAAACATTTTACCAAAACAAACTTAGTCGCATGCTCTCCAGACTACAAACATTTTGGCAGATGATTAAATTCATCTTAGACAACCAATGTTCCCATGGTCGTGTGTCTTCTATTACTTACACTACTGCTTGCTCTCCAGACTAACAAATATTTTGGCAGATTATTAAATTCATCTTTTAAAAACATTTTAAACAAGCAGTATGTCTACAGTTGCATGTCTCACATTAATTACAATGGTGCACACTCTCAGAGACACTACAAATGTTTTGGCAGATGATTAAATTCATCTCAAAACTTTTAAACATACACTTAGACATGAAACCATTGTTGCTTCCAAGTTCTGCAACTCACACGCAAAGACAACCCTGCTTTGTGTTGAAAAAGACGGAAAGCCCACCTTTCTCAGAACGTGGGCATTCAAAATGGCACTGTGGCAAGCGAGACATACTTGGCAAACACGACCTGCCCAGCGATGTAGTGGGGAGTTATCATAACAAAGTTTAAAATTATTCTTTGAATTTTAATGGATGAACTGTGATCCAATCACTCGCCAAAGATTCAAAACGGCACAACTACAAATATGAATGCATCTTTTGTAAATTTTTCCGCTGTATTCTGTTACCTTTTTATGTGGTTCTTGATGTCATAAATTTGATCTTATAATTTTGTTATGTAGATATTAAGTAAGTTTTATCTCAAATTCTACCACGGATACTGACCAGTGTCATTGCTGTGTGTTGATCTCCTAGCTCCTCTACTGCTGGCCGCTCATCCCCGACCTGCAGGTCAAAGTAGACCAGTTTGTGTGTGAATGTGGAAAACTCATTGGAGAAGCAGAACGTGTGAATACCCTTGTACTGGGCCGTCCAGGTGAAACTGTCATACTGTTTCTTGATGTCTTTGTACAAGACCTGGTGACAGATAATCAACATAGAATCAGTAATGGAATTAGTAAATTTGGAACAAAAAATAAAAACAAAAGAAAACTTGCCATTAGCATTAATTCCTATGGTAGACTTTTCACTATCAATTGCGCAGTGTTCTATGTTATACACATCTTACTTATGCAGTGCTAGTTGCCTGTGATCTATGCAGTGCTCTCACTGTTTGACCCAATAAGTCATTTGATCATTTCACTTTGATGACTACGGCTTCCCAGGCTGTGAGACAGCTGCATGAATTTGACACAAGTGCTTCAACATGCAATGCTCACTTTTAAAATCTTAAAATAGATTGCATACCGGTAACCACTAATTTGATGCTCGCTTCACAAGTGCTACAATTTATACTGGGCAAAAAAAATCGCCACATGCACTACTTGGCTTTTAAGCCCCACAAAGTAGGCCTTACCAATAGTCACAATGACCTCAGAATACAGGAGACTGTGCAATGATTTAAATAAGAACAATTTCTGATCTGTGTAACCTCATCAAAGGAGGCCTTAGTTTCACTATTAAACACCAGATTTTTATATTTTAGCAACAACACAGAAATCTGTCCAAAAATTTAGAAATCACATCTTGTCCCAAATGGACAATAGGTTACTTCTAATTTTGTTGATGAACTTTGGTGCATACTACTAGAGCATAGACACCACAGCCATCATTTGGTGGTTAACCCCTAAGCCTCAGGGTCAATGTAGAATTCATGTGCAATGAACTCATGGCATGATCCACTGATGGATCTTTTATCATTTCACTTTTTTGCCAGTCCCCTAATTACATGACAGCACATCAGTTTGAAACTAGCTCCCAGTCGCCACCATCATATTAAAACATTGTACGCTAGCTCATATAAGTATAAGGATAGAGTATCAGTGAGAATTTATTCAATGCTGAGGGTAATGGAAGAAAACGGGCTTGTGAAAAGAGAATCTGGGGCACAACAGTGCTGTAAAGTAAATAGCTAAACGAAAATTTTGTAAGTTAGTTGATATGTGGAAATCCAGATCACAAGTTTGACTTACCTGTCCATTCGGGGCAGTCAGTTCCATATCAATGTCATAGTTCCCACCAGCTATAACCTGAAATAGACAGAGGAAACAACAATCAAGTATTATTTATATGGACCTGTGTGCTGGCTTAATCAGATACATCTAGACATACAAGAACTGCTGCCAGTTTATGATGAGGCCACTGTCTTTGTCGTCATGCATAGCCACCCACCCCTCTATGCCACTCACCTGCTATGATAACCCAAGAAATCAGCAGATTGGTCCAGCAAGGTCAGATAGTTTTCTGTGACAAAGGACCTGGACCGATAGTGGCTTGGAGCTCATTCACTTTCCAAATGAGGTGGGTTACAAAAAGTGATACTACTGATACAAATGAACACGTGTCATGGGAGGAAGCCCAAGTGTGTGTCACTGCTGTATATATAAAACTAGCAATTAATCGCTGAAATGTGCAAGAAGCTGTCCAGAACCCACTTCTATATTAACTATTCACGAATAAAACATATTTTTGGCATATCAAACAGAATAAATGAAAACGAAACTTACGAACTGGACTGCTCTGCTGACACCAGGCAGACATTAATGGGTTCAAGCAGAATTAAAAACTACTTCGGGAATATAAGAGGAATAATTTTTCAATTACCGTAGGCCAGTGTTGCCTCTTGTAGGGATTTTTTCCTGTTGTAGGGTAAAATGGCTCTAACGAAATATAGAAAATTCGCGAAGGTTATAGAGGAAAGTCTCTAAAATGCCTGTTTTTCTGCATTTCAACTGCAAAATTCCTTCAACATCGTACTTAGGAAAATGTTAGCAAAACAAACAAAAACTCAACCTCCCTATAGGTGACAAGCACATGACCAGAGTGGCAACACGGCTGGGAGCAGTTTATTTCATCATACGCACGATCTCGGTTCATGCGCATTGTAACAACTCGCTGATTACTAGACTAGTCTTAACAATTCAAACACTGATTTTATTTGGGGGGGGGGGGGGGNGGGGTGTTGTTCGGTAACCGCAGTGAGATTGATATTTGACACTGTTTGTCATGGCTTGGTGCAATTCATTTTTTTTCCATATTATTTTAAATGTTTCCCGCTTGACTGATGCTACTTGCCTCGACCTAACAAGGACGGAACCTTGGGAGCTTCCTTGGTTTGCGGCACGGTATGTGACTATATGGATGTAACATATTTGTTACGCTCGCATCGAATGATGCTCATATCTGTTAGGAAGGTTGGGGGACTGGTGCTTGCACCGAGTGGTCAGTCAGGCATTTTTTTAAGCTGAATATATTGTTTCCATGACATTTCTAATTAGACTTTTTGTAATGACTACTTTATATCACGTGATTAAGATGTCGTCATCTATCCAAAATGAAAACGGAAGGTGAGAAGTATTTAAAAGCATATTTTATTCACTTTGATTCCTTGAAAGAGCACCTAGATCACGCAAAATAAAATTTTACATCTCCCAATTGCAATATCATTGTAAATTATTTGAAACGGACCAATTATGTTAACTTTTCATTTATACAGATTTATTGATGCTGTTGGTTAACTCACCTTTGTGATGCACTGACTGATGGTCTTAGAATCTGTGAACTCCTCTACTAACCTCGGTTCGAGCCCGTGTTGAACCTGATGTTTTTCTTCATTACATTCTATGTATTTAGTGTACTTTGAATTTATATGTTTGTACTAACGTTGTGTTCACAATAACTCATGACCTACTAGCATAATTACTAGATGCCAGAGGGAAAGATGAGATTATAAGATTGGAAATACCACCTCAATACTTTCTTTCTTTCTTTATCATGTATCCCCCACAAAAAAACCAAGCCCCTCTTTTTTATACCAGCCCCATCAAATCCTCTCTCTTTAGTATGTTTACTAGAACGAGTCAGGAGCATAATGTAGGTTGGCACCCATACGGAGTTCCTTCCTGTGTCATACTTACCATACTAGATCTAACCCTATTGCCTATCACTGAGATGGGATCCCAAACCCTAATGTCCATCAAGATTGGGTTCCTAACCTTAATGTCCTTCCAGACTTGGTTCCCTAACCTGAATGCCAATCAAGACAAGGCTGGTTGCTGGTGTGTCAGTTAAGAGAAGAAATAAAAGATATAAAATGGGGTTTGTTTAGATTAGAAGTCCTAACCTAAATTTTGCCATTTGTATAATTATGAGGGTATCTCAAATGTTCCACAATTGTTAGACTAGCACCTGGCATGATGTCCACTTAAGTCTATTCCTGTCCATAGATACCACAGAGTTAGCTCCTTCCTTACTGCCACCATTATAGGCTATAGATACAGACAAAGTTCAGACACTTCGGTCTTCAGTGCACAACTCATGACAACTGGGCAAGCAAAGCAAGTCAGTATCGTTCTAAGGTACAGCAAACTTTTTACTTCTACTGGTCAAGAACAGTTTAATGCATAATGATCAATCAGTAAATTTAGCTGAATACAGTCGAGTCCATGTATGTCGAAATCAGATTCCTCCAATTACTTATTAGTCGAAAGAAAAAGAAATAATAGTTTTTTTTCCTTCTTTGCGTCTATTAATTATCCTTGCATAAGACGAAGTAATTAATGCCCATTTCTGATTAGTCCAACTGCCCAGCGCTGCCACAGAGGCAAAATCACCCCCTGGCGTCCTCCCCGCGTGGTACCAAACAACGCCGACGGCTTGAAAAACAAATGAGACAGTGCCGCGGATAGAGAGAGGCAATAAAACTGGACACTGCGAGTGCCATTAACTGCAGCACAATAAGTAGGGCGTGTGTATTACACCACCGCTGATAAGACAGTAGGGGGAAGAGAATGTGCGAGGGCTCGGCAGTGCTGAAAAATCGATCGATAATCAAGCATCTGGACAGCATTGTGTAGGGCTTACAACGCATCTGGCCCAATGCACCATGACGGTATATAAACAAGAGGCTGCCTTCGTGACCTCCCCAGTGTGCTCACTCGCTCACATACGGTTGACTCGCCTTGGAAATCGTGAGTCGAATTCTGATTCGTCGAACTCACTAGGGTGGTCCCAGCGAATTGGAGCTAAGTGGACTCGACTGTACTAACTTACCTGGAACTCAAGTGTAGCTTGTTCGCCTTGCTCGATATCTTCATAGAAACACATCTTCTCATTGTCGGGCAGTTCGAATGTCAGTTCCTCTGCCAACGACCTTTCCAACAGTACAGCAGAAAGTACTGAAAATATGAGCAACCATTCCATTTTATCAAACTATGGTATCTTCCGCACGTTGTGAAGGGATTGTTTATACCGCTAAATCGTTGGGTATCATTAAAATCTTAATATTTTGTGGTGGTTGACGTGGAGAAACCGGTGCCTTGGATTCTCGACAACAATCCTCCGGCTTCCGTTTCCGGTTTCTATCGTCACAATATCTGTAGCGAAATAACCTTTGTATTTTAAACAATCAAATTCAGCACGGCATCCGAGTTAACTTTCACTTACAAAACATAAAGAATGCTTTAATGCGTTGAATATATACGTTAGAGCTCACTGAATTTATCATAAAAGAACTAAATAACATAATTTTAATCTTTTGCGACGTAAATTACAAAGCGTTAGAATTCTTAATGAGATACAATTTCTTGACATTCAGTTCTCTACATTCAGCATATACTACGAAAATAACCTCTCTCTAACTTATAAGAAATTAATTGCCACTAAAAGAGAGTACAATGATTCTAACATGTCAGAATATCATGGAATAAATATAATGCGACGTTAAATATTTTGCACGGCATCCGTATTTTCGTATTAATAAAAACTTAGAGTAGTGTCCCCGGAAACTCTCTTGTGATGGATGACAAAGTATTTGTCAACAGGAGAAAGCATGGGTCTCATTGTCCAGTGTTATTCAACAATGTTATTGTCGCAGGTTCATTTATGATTTATTGATCATAATACATCGCTCGGGGCTTAAGGTAGATTCTTTAGCATTCTCTAATAATGGCATCTGAATCTCTACGTTTCTATGATTAAGCCATTCCAGACTGACTTCTAAAAAAACTGAAAGTCCAGATTAGTTATGTCTACTTTTAGAGCTATGAACAATGTCACTTAGTGACGAGTGCATATTATGCTCTCAGTAATTTATTATAGGTTCATTGATTTGAGAAAGTTGACAATTCTGTGGTGCCCCTGTGTGGACACCAAAACGTCCACAATATGTGGCTGTTCAAAAACTGTAGACTGACTGGTTATTTCTGTGTCAGTGCAAACCCTGATAAGGTTTAGGGAAGAAAAGTTGTATTGAAATGGTCCTATTATCAAGAAACTTTCTGCTTTCTGACTATGTTCCTCATGCCAAGTCAAGCAGAAGGTGAAAGAGTCTTTGGATATTGTCTTGCCGGTATAATCACGGAATAGGACCGATCTTGTAGCTAAACCAATGACTAAATGAACTGTATTATTAATGCAAGAGCGGTCCTGTCCCAGGAGATAGCCGTCTTGCCTTCCTGGTAATGTATATCAAATTCCATTGGCATCCAGTCCATTGCTATTCAGCAGTGAAAGATATCATTTCTGAATTGTAATCATTTTTCCCATGTTATATGAAAGTGATGAATAGCCAAGGAGAGACAGAGCACTCTCGGTCACAGACATACTAAATTACTATAGTGTTCAGTGCACCTAAGATTATTATATGGCAAAGGCATTGTATGCTCACCAGTGAGAGCTGCTGCAAAACTTACTTAAAAGCCTTGCCTGTTAAGTTAGTCATGGCATGAAGTTGTGTGAAAAGACATTAACTATTATCATCATTACGAATCACAATACTCATTCTTCATATTGTGCCTGAACATAGAATTTCTGATAGGATCCAGCAAAAGATCACTGATGACAACAAAGCAAGGAGTCGACACAGGACCTGTGAACTCTGAGGGAGGGAAGCAGTGCAACTTTTGTTTCTGAATTTGCAAGATAACAACCAGTGGTTCCATGAAGCTTTACAGAGATGTAAACATTAGTTTTAAAAATACAATGCCTCCAGAAAATGAAAAACTAAGGCCACCACAAGTTGATTTTGACGAAAATGGTGGCATGTCAGATTTCTTGGATAAAGACAGTGGATAAAGACAGTCACATGTCACATGTGTTCAGCTCCTAAGCTTTATCATAGGAGATGATCATTATTAAGACTTTTAAAATTTCTTTTTATTTCAGGCTGAAATTGCTAAACTAGTCTGGTGAGGTTGACATACTGCTAATGGCAAGCAAACAGAAGAAGCCAGTGGAAGTCATTGTCTTCAATGATCCAGCAAAGCGAAAAAAAAGAGTTGACACAGAGCAACCAGAAAAGGACAAGGTTTGTTCTCTTGTTGAACCTTTTTATGACAACTGGGCTGTACTTGACCACTTAATAAGAGTAAAGCGGTCAAGTGATTTTTAAAAAAATTGGACAGTATGGCCACGTCAGGCAACCAATATTGTGTGACAATGATATTTAATTGGTTAATAGTGAATAGCAGGGTTTTTTCTGGCCTTGAAATAAGGGTCATGAATGGGGTGGGGNGGGGGGGGGGGGGGGGGGGGGGTGTAGTCACTTTTGGGAGGGTTGATTTGCCACAAGTGAGAGACAGAAACTAAGATTAAATCTGAAAAATGAGTTAGTAGAGAATATATTATAGAGAATCTGTAATGAGTGTATGTTTAATATCAGATTTTTTAAAATTGTACATTTATTGTATTCATAAACTTTTGGCTTGTAAACTCTAACTGAAGACAAAAATGTATTTTTAATCTTGTAATTTCAACACATCAAATAGTAGCCGTTGCATGTGAGACACATGAAGAAGTGACCTGAATGAACCTACTCTTTGATGACACAAACTAGATCCAAGCAGCTAACAGCTGTTGGGAAAACTCTAGCTCGGTTTAGGACTAGAAGCAGGACTGTCTCTAAACGTTAGTACTGTCTAGCTTTCTCTTTCCCAATCTTGGAGCCAAACACGCAAGCACAGATGCTTTGTTTTCGAAAGGCTTACCTTTGTGTATAATCTAGATCCAGTAGCTCCTGCTTGTTTTGCCTGTAGGCTACATAGTGTCTAGTCTTGATTGTGAGACAACGCCTCTGGTTTCAGTTTTCATGAACTGTAGATGTAATTGCTCATTCATGTTTGTTTACTGCGATGATATTAGCCAAGGTATAAATTATACTAAAACGCCTTGCAGTTCTCAGATGATGCATTCATAAGAGGGTCGAACATCAGATTTATGTTTTAGGATTTGAGGACAACGAAAGTACATTACACACTTTTATGAAACTGGAAATAGACCATGTATACATGTGATAGAAAGGTGTTTCATAATAAAGTGTGTTTTTGGATTAATACTAGTCACATTTCATAATAAACTAAAAATTATAATATGCTACAAAATATGCTACTTGATAAAAATTTTGTAATATCACTAGTTTCTCTTCAATCATTTTTGTATTTGAGTGTTTCTACCTTACTCCTTGAGTGCTTGTATTCAGGTTTGTATGAAGCCATACAATGCTGTCAGTATGATGAGATAGAACTTTCCTTATAATTTTTTTTTTCCATTCAGATTTTCTTTCTGCATGCCTACCCTATAGTCACAAACCCACAAGATTAGTTAATTTGACCCAACATCCACCAAAACTGGAAATAAACTTGAGCTCCCAGGATAAATTAAAACGTTTAGAGTCCTTACAAAATTATTCCATTATCAGTTCATGGAAGTCATCAGTGGGTCCCTGCAGATCTCTCTTGTAAAGCAGAAAATATTCTATTTCAGAAAACAAAAAAAAGAGATGATGGACCTTCACAGCGGAAGCATTTAGTGTTTGACCAGAAGAAAGCCAAATATGAGATCCGAAAGCTGGGAATCCATGGCATGGAGAAGAAGGAGAAAGAAGATGCTATGGTGGATCTCCTAGTGGAGCTGGGAGCCAAGGTAAGGAAAACAAGGTTCCATATGGGAGAACATTCAGTAAAATGAGAATGAAAAAGTGAGTAAGGGAACTGGCACAAAACAGGAGCCTTTTTCATAGAATATTAACTTATCTCAGATTTCCCCAGCAGAGCAAAAGTCAGCCAGAGTGGAAATTGTTGGTGAGGATTAGGGGAACAGGGATGCTCAGGCAATCTCTGTCAAAAGTAGTTGAGTTCTTAGAATTTTGGTTTATGCAGGAAAGCCATACCTCAGGAAATTCTCTGAAATCAGTGAAAGCTGTCTTTGAGAAACTCCGCTGAGCTACCTTGTGTTTAATCTGAACTTCAGCTTAATTGCAACATGTTTCAAGCAACAGCTTTTTTCTATGATCCGTGGAGTTGGAATGAAATGGAAGCAGCTAGAATGACATCAGGCTAGATCAGCAGGCTGTTGGCATTCTCAGTTGATCTTGTGATTATGAAGCGGTAAAATGTTCTACAGTTTATACTCCTCTTATTTGCAGCCTCCCAAGAATCGTCGTTACCACATTCAGGAGTACCAGAAAATGATGAAAGAGAAGAGAGAGGAAGAGAGAAAGAAAGAAGAGATGGAAAGAAAAGCTGGTATCCAGCTCAAAAAGA
Source organism: Ellobium chinense (assembly GCA_033807755.1). Classification (NCBI taxonomy): domain Eukaryota; kingdom Metazoa; phylum Mollusca; class Gastropoda; order Ellobiida; family Ellobiidae; genus Ellobium; species Ellobium chinense. The sequence goes on along the minus strand of JAWQUT010000574.1, from coordinate 265,844 downwards.
AGACAACAAAACGGTGAGTTCACATTTTGCTCAAGTTTCCAGTTTATTCCAACATTTTACTCTCTTCTTGTCATGTAGGAAAGAAAATTTTGATGAGACGGATTTGCATTATTGATAGCATACATACACAAGTAACCTTTTTTGTCGTAATATAATGTCTGTTTTTTTTTAAAACCTTTTGTATGGTAGTTTAATTAAAATTTTGATGATATTTTTAATATCTTTATACAGTACAGAAAGTTTATATATAGGTACAATAATTGGTGTGCATTGAATTCAGTGATAGTCTGAGCCCCCGAAAAAGGAAAAAAAAAACAGCACTGAAAAAACTTTTTTTTTGTTGTTTTCTTTTGACAGAAGTGTGGTGTTTAGGGTTTATTTCATGAAAAAAATGTGGGATTTGAAGAAATCGTACACTTCGGTGGAGGAAAAAACAAGGTTGGAACTCATCAGCTTAAGTGCCCAAATCCTTGGAACTTGATCTAGGGCTTCCTGGGAATGTTGTTTTAACCCATACAACTGTGGACACTAATTTTTTTTTGCATTGTTGACAAACAAAATAGAACTGGGCTGCAATTGTTTGGTTCCTGCAATTTGACCAAATGGGAAGCCACACCATTTTCTTAGCCAAGGAAGTATCAGTCTGTAGGCATGCCAAGATGGCTATGACTCATGCGGAAGAGACAGAAAACAATGCACTGACTTGTGGGTGATGTTTACAATACTCATGTCTTTGCCTCAATCATTAGTTTACATGCCAGCGTTGATTCTTGCCACTTGTCCTCCGACACCATGTTGCCAAGCTTTTTCTTCTGGTTTTGACAACAGACAATACATTTCTAACAAACCTCTAGTAGATATATACACCCTTCTTCACTAAGACTGGGATCCACCAACCAAAAACCTACCCTTTATGTACTGAAAGTTTAAATTGCAAAAGAAATAAACACGAACATTTACATGAGTACAGATTTCACTATGAAAACTTGTATTATGCTGTCAGGCCTGCACATATTATTACAGCTGGTATAGATATATTCACTGATTTATGGGAACAGATTTTTAAGGAATCCAGCTTGGGCTATAGTTTCCCCTGACATGGCCGTTACTGGGTCCTATCCCCAGGAAAAAAAAAAGACAACCTAAAATTCTGAATTTTGAGCTTTATAAGATCACCAGCTCTCATTTCTTCACGTTTTAATATTTTTTTCTTCGTTTTTCTGGTGATTGTGTATAAAACTTGTTTGCAAGCAAGGATTTAGCCATGGCATAGTTATATATAATCTTTTTCTCTCTTACCAGAAAACGCAACAAAGATGACATTCTGAATTACGTGGACGGGCAAGCTGGTTTCTACAAAGATGGTGTTCAGTTCATCAAACAGCTTAAGAGATAGCGATCGTCATGATATCTTGTGGACCGAAACTCTTGTGTAAACTCATTGACATTATAGCTACAGTGAGGTTTTCATTACTGGTATATGGAGTAATAAGAGACAATGTGTGAATATGAATACATAACAAGTGGTGCCATTTCTTAGGATGTTACTTTTAGCAGCATGGGATTTGGATATTCATCATATTGTTGAAGTTTCTTTAATCCTATGGAGTTTATAGGACGTTCAAATACTACAGCAGCTGACGTTAAAATACTACAGCAGCTGCTCCTTGTCCCATGGGTCCATCTTCATGGACCTAGTCAAAATGAGGCTAAAGCCATTTTTTGGCTTAATCAAGTTAATGGTATGACTTGAATGTTTAATGTGTGGACTTACATGAAGTAAACAAAACTGACTTAAGCATTATTCTGGTTCAGGATGTAGTTGTTTTAGGTGACAAGTGCCAGGAGGTCACCCCATGCAGTGGCAAGAAATAAATCGTGAGTAATTCATAAGTGAAGAAATATGTTATACTACTTACAATTCACCAACTTTGCTTCACATAAACTTAAATTTATGTGTTATTACTCACTATTTGCCCTGTTAATCAATGACGAAATTCTAGATTTTATAATAATAAATCATAGTACTAGCCTTAAATGTTACTAAATGTGAAAGAGAATTCTCATCAGTGTTTTTGTTTGATGTACTAATCCTAGCCTCGGTAAAGGCCGAAGCATTCATTGCTTGGCAGAGCCTTACAGTTACAGTCAGTGCTTCATTCAATCTCAGCAGGGATCATTCCATCAAACAGAAACACTTACAGACCTGCCAACTAAATGAAATCTAGAGTAGGGACACCTCATCTCCAAACCTCGCGGTGTGGCGCAAACGTTTAATGTACCGGAAATGACCTACCGCAAGCGCAACGGTGACTCTGGCATTAAATACTGACCGACTGCAGGGAGAAAAAAAACCCAAAAAAACTACCTACAGGGGCAAAGTAAAAACAGCGATCAGCGCTCGCCCGACCAGGCTGGGGCAAAATGCAAAATTGGGACGGTCCCGATTTTATTGGGATGGTTGGCAGCTCTGCACTTACGAGGATTCCCCATATCCCACTTCTTAGTTTAGCAACATAAGTTTCTTTTTGACTAGCTGCATGATGCTTAAAATAATTTCTGGTAGGGATCTTACTAATTAAAGGAAGATACCACCTTTAAAGAGATACAGTTTACCAGTGTGTGTATGTATCGGCAGATCATTACATTCAGTGACATTTGTTGTTCAGGCTTCCTCAAGAGACCAGTGGTTGGTTGTTGAATACACACTCTGTCAGTTCACTGAGGAAGCAAATAAAATTTGCGATTAAGACGCATGTGGTTCAGGAGAGCCGGCTGTGTTTGATAATGAAACTAGATCAAAACTGTGTGACAGGTGATAATTACTTTGGGGTAAAAACAGCCATCCATATGTGGTAGCATCAAGTGCTTTGAGCTGCTGTTTTTCGTTGCTGAACTTTAATGATACCCGGTAACATAATAATCATCATAATAATACTAATGTGATTTATAAGTCTGGTATCCAGGCTAATGCCTGCACACGCAACTTCACACTAGTATTACCCCAGCAGGCCTGTTCACTCTAGCACTTGCTCTGCTCCCTGAGAATATACTGTGCTGCAGTCATTTACAGGCGCTGATCACCAGATTTCTGACAATATCTTACACTGCCTATTGCCAGGTATCCATTTTACAGACAGGTGGACTGAGGAAAATATGATGGAAATGTTTTCTCAAGGCATGTGGTTGTGATTTGAACCCACGACCTTTAGATTTTGAGTTCAACACCGCACCCTTTCAACCACACTGCTCCAAAATGTATTATCACTTATCACTTATTCTGTAGTGAGGATTTGGCTCTGTATCTTTCTGATTCTGAAGAGACCAGGAGGTGGAGGGTCTTGTTAGCCTGTGTTTGTAATTTTTTGAGGATTTGCAAAATTTGTACATCATAAGGGTCTTGTTCCATTTGCTTGCTGTCATGCCTGTACAACATCAGGCTCTCATTTTAATGTTGACCTATAACATGACATTCTACATACTCTCTCTTGGATGCAGTACTCTGATAAATACTGCCTTTAACAAAATCTGGGGTTTGACACCTGTGGGTAGCAAATAATGCGCATATTGTTTCAAAACCTCAAACTTCTAACTACAGTACATATATAGTTTTGTGTTCATGTTTGAGTTAGGAAATTTATGCTTTGTGTACCACAATGGCGGTATTGCATCCAAGTTTACTTCAGCTTTATGCATCACTGTCATGGAATTAATCATTTGTAAATTTTCTACGATAATGGTAAAGCAAAATTCATGGTCTAGCTCCAGTCGTGTATGGTCAGGCTATATGCCCAACAAAACCATAACGTGATTTCCTAGCTGCAATATTTCTTGATGAAATAAAACTAGTCAGAAAAAAAATGTGCTTTTATATGAAATCAATTCTACCATTTCCCACCATGTCCCTGTTCTGGGAGTACTGACAAAGGAAATCATTTTCTGACCATATCCCTCATTAAATTTGCAGCCCGTAGGGATTCGGCTCAGTCATTGATAGTTTTATGAAATCAGAGAACATTGGTGTTCTTCAGGGAATATTGTGCGACATCAGTTAGTCTGGGAAACAGCTGGCATAGAAAAATACAAGTCCGTAAAAATGTTAATTCTTTTCTGTCTCTTGTGTTTGATTTGTGATAGTCATCTTTTTTGGTTATATACAGACTAATAATTAGTCTATGCATAAATACATCCAATTATTAGATCTAGATCTAATTATATGTGTTTAAATGCTTAGATAAGCTTTATTGTTTTAGGAATTGTCGTTGTTGAGTCAACCACTGTTGAGTAATGATATGTATTCTAGACGTTGTTGACTTTAAATGAAATTGCACAAAATTCAGAAAATATGAAAAGTGTGTGGCATCTGTGGACTTTGTATGATGAACTGAACTCTATGAGTGAAGTGAACACTGTTTTGGTGAACTGAATTCTGTATGGGTGAACTGAAATTGGTACTCATGAACTGAACTCCCTATGGATAAACTGAACTCTGTATTGGTGAACTGGATTCTGTATGGGTGATTGAACCCTGTATTGGTGAAGTGAACTTTGTATGGATGAACTGAAACCTATATTGGTGAAGTGAACTCTTTATGGGTGATTGAACTCTTAGTGGGTGAAGTGACCTCTGTGGGATGAAATGAAGTCTATATGGGTGAACTGAACTGTGTGTGGGTGAACTGTACTTTGTATGGGTGAATAAAACTGCTTGTGGGTGAATAGAACTGCTTGTAGGTGAATAGAACTGCTTGTGGGTGAATAGAACTTCTTGTGGGTGAACTGAACATATGGCTAAACTGAATTCTGTATGGGTGAATTGAACTCTGTATGGTTGAACTGTCAAAAAGTGACAATCTATGACAAAGGGAGAGGAGAAGATGTGTATATATTGGATGTAATATGACCATGCCCACTTTCCTTGGTACAGGGTACAAATATTTGCAGCTATGTACCATGTTAAATGACTGAATTGGTCAGTTTGTCAACCAACTTTCTCATCAGCTTATGGGTAAAGGAGTAGCAGATGTGTAAATCTTGTCCCTCCAGAAAATTGTGGTCGCAAATTTCCACATGTTTGAGACCTTGTTGCAATTTATTTTGCAAATTTCTGGAAATTTAGGCATGTTCTGCAAATCTGGTGCAAATTTTATTAATTTTGGCCAATCAGTGCAATATTTCTGCCAGTGTCGCAGTACTGCATGAACAGAAACAAAGAAAATGTGTTCCATTTCTACATTTTTGCAATATTTTAGTTGTAAACAATGTGATATAATGGTAAATATAATGAAATTATGAAGCTATTTTTGCAGATTTCTGTGGAATTTTTACCAAATTTTGCAATTCTTGGTGCAAATTTTTGGGGGTTTGAAATGCAATTTTCCACAGGACAGGTAAATGAAAACATGGTAGTAGAACTTGGGATGNGGGGGGGGGGGGGGGGGGGGGGGGGCAGGATGCTGTGTGACAGAGTTTATCAGACAGTGCAATATCTGTCACTTTGTTTTGCCAGTGTGCACTGACAAGAAGGGTTAATTCCAGTTTAGAACCAGATAGACATGCGCAGGATTTTTTAAGCAAAATTTATTATCAGTCCTCTTTCATTTGAGTCTGGAAATGTGACAAAAGTGTGCAAGAAATTAGATTAATGTAAAAAAAAAAATGTGCTGAATCTCTCTGCTGAACTTAACTCCAGTTGGTGCTTGATCACGTGGAGACTTACAGAGTTAGCTTGGTCTGATGCAACCTCAGCAAGGGCCTCAGTAAAGTCCAGAAACAAGCAAGACTGAAAGTTGACTTGCCCAGTTTCCTATCTGCTGAATTTTATTTACTGTCATGTTGAAATAAGCGAAACAAAATTATGTTTTAATCGTTCTCTTAGATTAAAAAGTTCTGGAAGTCAGGGCTTCTTATCCTTTATTGTGTGTCTCCGCGTCCTTGTCAATAATATTTATAATTATAGGGACTCAGATCCCTTTCATCAATCATGATACATCATTGGGCATTGCATTGGTTGAAGTGCTATCACTTTAATGTTCACAACTGCACTGCTGAGACTAGCAGTGACTTTCATGTGGAATTCATTTTCTTTAGTACAGTTTGATTAAATTGCCTCCAGATCTTACCTAAAACAAATTTGGAATAAAAATAGTAGCATGAGGTTTTGCTGGTCCTGCCTTGCCATCTGGCCACAGTTGGTCAGGTACCAAAATCAGTGCGCTCCAAATACTGAGCTCAACCTGCCCTCACCACGCCACGTTGGTTTCTGTGTCAGTAAATGAAGGACAGAGGTTTTTTAATACAATTACTTTCGAGAAAACAGTTATCACTATACACTACACCAGTTTGCAAAATAAAACTGTTTATCACACAACGCTTGAAGTTTATCATCTAAAAACATGTGCACCTAGTTTATGTGCCTTGTTTTTTTCTATAGCCGCTGGTCACCTCAAAATGTCCGCAAATTTACCCAGAAATACATAGCACTTTGTGATTTAGCTTTCATATCCCTGTGGAAAATTGCATATCAACCCCCCTAAATTTGCACCAAGAATTGAAAAATTTACAAGCAAAAAGTGGCAAAATTTGCACCAAAAGTTGCAAACACTCTTAAAATTTGCATGGATAACACGTGAAATTTGCAGGCTCAAGATAATGTCAAACAAATTTATGGATTCTATCAGAAATATACGCTAAGCCATTAAAATACTGTAACAAATGGAAAATTAAGATCTAGACTTTATATGACACTTGAGATGATTATCTTTGTCTGTAAAATAATTATAAACTTTACAAACGAGATGTCAGGATATTTGCTTGTATCAATAAGTGAGATTTCCAGGAGAAGCTTTTAGATCATATGTGTACCAATTCCAAGACAAAAAAAAAGCTTCGAAAGTTGAGTGGAGACTGAAATTAATCCTTTCTCCCCCCAGTACTTTCACCCATGTTTCACTGAATCTGTGTTATTGCTACTCAAGTACATGTATCCCATGCGACAACCACTACTGGTGTGTTTAGAGTCGAAAAGGGGCAAATTCTGTAAGTTTAAATTGTACACAGAGCCTGTGAAACTGTCCATTACGGAAACGGGCTGTGCTCTGTACTAGACACGGTCTGGTAGGGGTACTCTAACATTGTGCACACATTTTATTGGTGCTCTGAGAATAATACATGTAATATGCATTTCTAAATGTGTCTGTTAGTCTCCGTATATCTACCTGCTTGCCTACTTAATTACCTGTCTGTTTGTCTTACTAATTGTCTGTCTGCTGCCACCTTTCTGCTAGACTTCTGTTTGTATTTCTGCCTGCTTGTCTTACTGCTTACGTATCTGCTTGTGTTCTGTGTGTCTGCCTGCCTGCCTTACTGTCTGTCTCTCTGCTGCATGCCTGTCTGCCTTGCTGTCTGTCTACTGCCTGGGTGTCTGTCTGCCCTACTGTCTGTCTGTCTGCTGCATGCGTGTCTGCCTTGCTGTCTGTCTGCCACTGACTGCTTGTCTGACGTGCTGTTTGTCTATCCGATGCCTGCCCGGTTGCTGAACGTCTGTCCACTTTGATAAGTCTCTGCAAATCTTGTCACAGAGACTGGTGCTGGTAAAAACACGTTTGAGTATCATTTTCTTGTTGACATCAATGTGTCTAGCCATTTGCTACCATTCTGGGTCGGATACAACCACGTGTGTACGACAATATTTCGGGGGGCGAGGGAGGACTTCGGGGAGCTCGTGAGATCGAATCCGATGCATCTGTCAAGGCCTGTGTGATATTTTATAAAAAACTGGCATACTGTACATTATGAAGTTTTAAATGTATCAGTAAAAGGTTCGACCATATCACCGTCTGATGATCAGTAGAAGATACAGTGGTACTTATGCTGGGTAAGTCTTGTCACCAGAGCCATCGCAAACATTATGCTCAGTGGTAGGACGAGTGAGGGCACCGTGAGCATTGGTGTCCCGGTGAGGCATCATCTGTCAGCGGCCTTGTGTCGGAAAAGAATCAATGGTGCTATGTGCCTTGACAAATGAGGCAAACATGTAGTAAGTAAAGCAAAGACAACTCTTATGTACCTTGACAAATGATGCAAACATATAAGTATAGCAACACCACTCTCATGTACATTGACAAATGAGGCAAACATAGTATAGCAAACACCACTCTCATGAACCTTGACAAATGAGGCAAACATATAAGTATAGCAAACACCACTCTCATCTACCTTGACAAATGAGGCAAACATAGTATAGCAAAATCCACCCTTATGTACCTTGACAAACATTTAGGTATAGCAAACACCCACTCCCAAATTACCGCATTTTTTTCTGACTCTTCTGCATCAGTCGCAGCCATCTTGGCTTAAAAAGGGACTGATTCTTCCATAGCCTAGAGTCTCAAAGGGACCGCTTACAGAATAAAAAGACTTTTCAGTTCATTCACCTGCTGGAATCAAACAAACGCAGCCCTTTGCTCCACCTACATTTGTATTTGCTCAAAATTTCGTAGCATAAAGGCTAGACAGGCGCATTTCTATTGGTCTGTCCCCTTAGAAAATTGCGGGCTAAAAATATTGCAAATTTTCGCGTTTTTTGAGACCTCCTTGCAATTATTCAAATTTCTGCAAATCTGGTGCAACTTTTGCTGGTTTTGGCCAAAAGAAAAAATAAAAATGCACGTATTCATCCAGTGCCGCAATACTGAGTGAACATGAACACAGAAAACGTGTTCCATTTCTACATTTTGCATCACCTCAGTAGTAAGCGATGCGATGTAGTGGTAAATATAATGAAGTTACAAAGCCATTTTTGCAACACTTTTGGTGCAACTTTTACCACTTTTTGCATGCAAACTTTGCAATTCTTGGTGCAAATTTTGGGGGTTTGAAATGCAATTTTTCGCAGGGACAGATATCACCTAAGTTGGACTTACTGTTAAGGGTAATACATTTTTCAAGTCTTTTTTAGCTGTGGTCAGTATTAATGCATTTGTCACTCTCTGGCCAGTGTAGGTTAAATTAAAGCAGCACTATTTCTGTCAAGGGCTGGAAAGAGATAGGGTCTGCCAGTAGGTTAACCTTTGTTTTCTAGAAATAGCCTGAGTCCCTAACAGAGTTTTCATAGAGTGGGTCAAACGCAGAGACATAGTAAGAAAAGAAGAGAGGAAAATACGACTTTATTTGCCCCGGAGGGAAATTGTTTTACAGTGTCATACAATGGTACACATCTCATTCAAAATACAAACACATATAACAATACGCACCACACATGTAAATACGTAATATCACAAATGAAATACATAACAAAGTCATTGCTGGTCATCAGCAATGCAGCGGCCTGGCCCCCAAGCTCTAGCCAGATACTTGTTTACACCTGAGTCGAGTGAGGAAATGGAGGTGAATTGTCCTTCCTAATGATACAACAACGTTACCGCCCAGCTCGCGAGTCTCACAAACCGCAAGGATTACTAAATGTACTTACTGTCTTTTTTTTTTTTTTAGCTCGGATACTTATCTCCAGTGCTAGTCGCTGGTCAACCGCAATGATCAACACAAATTTATGACGTCAGTCACACATAGAAATAAATAACACAAAGATGTGCACGTGTGCAGCCTAAAATTATCCGTCCGGACAGTTCATACAAGTAGCCTTGCATAACGATTCCTCGGCATTTCTGCTTCCGTCTATGACCTATATAGTTTCACTGTTGGTAGTGATAGCCTTGTACGAAGTATCTACAAATTTTACAAGCCCCCCTTTATGTCCGAAAGCCGCATATCATCATTTTACGATTTCGGTTGGCGATTCACTTCATATGGACAATATTTGAATAGAAGATAAGCCTAGTGATAGGATGCTATCATTAGATGATTCCTTTATAGGGTAGCTGGAGTAAACACTTTTCTTCATTTACATGAAACCCAGACTTTATAACTAGTTTCAACTGAGTGTAACATTTTACACCAGTTAGCGACACTGCCGATAGCTATTTAGAACGGACACTCTAGTCGTGATCCTTGATGGTATCGAATAGTTCCCATGTTGCATGTTTTAGTACTTTTAGTGCACACCTGTCGCTGTTTTCTACCTGCTTCACTGATCGTAGTTTTGCTCAAATAGTGATCGCTTTGAATTATTAATATTGCACTAACTTTCTATGCCTTCAAAAAACGTGCATTGTAAGCTTAGAGGAAAATCCCCCAAATCTGCACTCTGACAAGTAATTTTAACTATTATTATGCCCTTTTAAAAAATGGCTACTTTGTTAGTCCGCGGCAACATCTGCAGTTCCCCAACATCTAAATCTGACTAATATTTTTACCCAACTTCAACGCCACATTTCGTGCTTTGATTAAAAAAACAAAACCAAAATAAAAACGCACAGTGAACTAACATATCCCACTTCACTATTAACTTTAATATCAGAATTCCAGCCAAGAAAAAAAAAAAGAGATTTTTCAATCCAAACATCTAGAGTTAGGCCAGCATAAGTATATATATTTTTTTTTTATGGGGTCACCAGATACCTATTCTATCAATGACAATGACAATTATCTTTATTAGCAGTGCTTTTAAAGGAATGGGCATAATATGGAGCATTACAATGTCAAGTTATTATTATTATTGTTATTATTATTATTATTATTGTTATTATTATTAGGGTACGAAACTAAAGAATACATATTCGCCACATCCTCACAGTTCTCACTCAAACAATTTCATTTTACAAGATACACAAGATCGGAGTCTGTGGTATCCATTTAAAACATTTTCTGCAACCATCTCTTCTTTGCCCCATTGTTTCTACTGACTACATTGTGATGTTGACATTCATACATCAAGGGAATACCAGACGCAGGCATCTCGTCTGTAGTACTAGTGGGGTACAGGAGTGTGCTGTTGTATCTTGACTTGTTGAGAAACTTCATTGACGAATTATAATTTCTATGGAAGTCGGTTGGGTTAGAAACCGTGGCAGAACACCGTTAGTATAATATAAATGCACCATATCTACTCCTAGTTCTCTGAACAAACATAACATTTCAATAATTGTTTTCCAATTATATAAAAATCGCATATCTTTAGCTCAGCCTCTTGTTCAGAATACAACACTTCAGTTCTTGCTAATGATAATAATAGCAATTATGCTGTTTATACGTCTCACATCCTGACTGATATTCATCCACCTGACTGCACACTATTTTCACCCCAGCTGGCCAGATCACAGTAAGACATTCTCAACTTTCTGGGGAATATCGTCAGTGCGGCTGTCATTTTATGATATATATAGCTTTACCGAAGATCAGTTTTTCACTATAAATGTCACTTATATTCTGCTTCACAAAGACGTATCTACACTTACTAGCTACCATTCATTCATACTATCAATAATTATTGTGCGTACAAACATGATTGCTTCTCGATTTCTGCAGCATACATAAGTTATTCATTGCACATGCTGAAATGTTTAGCGAAATAAATCTCATCTTGATTGGTTGTTAGACACATTATTAAGGGGAGGCACTATTCTCTTTGCAGAGACTGTAATGCACATAACATGGTGTGCAACTTATTCCCGTGAGTACATCAGATTTCTATGCAAAATTACAAACCAAAGTGCTGAATGGTGCATTCGTCTTCCTCAAGGTAGGTGATCTTAGAACAAGTATCCTTAACGACGGTATCAGTTGTTTGACACCAGATTTCACTTATGTCACTCATATACCTTTATACATGATCCTATGGAGGCTTTTTTTTTTTTTTTTAAAATTTTGTCTTGACGCAGAATTATCAGAAAGTAGCAACACCTTTTAATGTTAAATAAAATAATTTTATACCTTATATCCAGACAAAATCGGCAAAAGTCTCCTCAATATTATGCGAGTGTTTAAGAGACATGGGTGACATCTGGTGCTAAACAACTGGTGTCAATGCAAATAACAGTAATCCTGAAATCATCATCCTTTAGGGAGAGAAATGCACCATTTTAGCACTTTGGTGTGTAAGTTTGCATAGAAATCCACTACAAGTTGCACGCTCTGTATATGCATTATAACCTTTGGAACAGGGATCTCCTGTTATTCACGACAACCGTCTTCTCGAAAATATAAAAGTCTCTGACTTAAGCTAGATTTATTGGTATCAACTGCACTTAAATTTCCTAGGGATGTCTTTATCTGACAACTTTATCACACAACATTATATACTGCCCGTCAATGAAAACGCATCAGTCATTCCATCAAGGATTGCACACACCACAGAACAGAAACTATATAAAAAACGTTATTTCTTAGTTTTGTATTCCATTTTGAGACGTTTATCATTAACATTTTGAAAACTAAAGAAGCCTGTGACATTTCAGACTGAGTTATCGAACTTGGGGGTCAAAACTGAAATTCACAAGATAAGGTCAAGAAATGAAAAGGCATTAATATCGGGTGTGGCCACCACGAGAAGCAATGCAAGTTTGGCATCTTGATATCATACTGTTGCACAGTGTCTGGAAATATTGTTGTGGAATAGCATTCCACTCTTCTATCAGTGCACGTTCCAGATCTGCCAGGTTGTTGATAATGCGTCTGCGAAGTCGCCTGTTCAGTTCATCCCAAGCATGTTCGATGGGGTTCATATCAGAGGAGCTGGAGGGCCAGTTCATGGTTTGAAAAGGCTGCTGAGCAAGGAACTGCCTTGTGATATTGGCCGTGTGTTGTCTCGCGTTGTCTTGCTGGAATTCCATGAGATCTTGATAATTCTGGAACATCGGAACCACAGTTGGTCTCAGTACCTAATTTATGTAAACGTGCGCTGTTACATTAGCCCTGAACACGTGAAGGGGAGACCTGTGGCGGTATGAGAAGCCGCCCCAGACGTGAACACTTCCTCCCCTAAATCTGTCGTGCTGCACAACACAAGCTTCGGCATACCGCTCTCCAGGACGGCGCCAAACATGTCGTCTTCTGTCCGCAAAGTACAGATTAAAGCGACTTTCGTCCGAAAACAGCGTTGACTGCCACTCAGCTCTTCTTCGTCGAACATTCACCTGAACCCATGCCAGCCTATTCCTCATCTGCTGCCTGGTAATGATGTGACCTATGACAGGACGCCTATTGAATATGCCGGCTGCGCGCAGTCTGCGCTGGATAGTTAAAGTGCTGATCCTGTTCCCACGGATACCAGGAGTCTGTGCTGCTGTCGCCGCTGCCACCTGGAACCGATTTCTCAAGTGGGCAAGCCGAATTTCACGGTCATGGGCACGTGTCGTAACTCGCTGTCGACCAGGTCGGGCAGATCACTAGTGTTTCCTGTGGTCCGGTATCGTTCATTCAGTCTGAAAACGGTTGACTGCTGGAAGGTCAGCACGCTGTGCAATGTCTCTGATCGACATTCCACCTTCAATCATTCCAACTGCCTGCCACCGCTTGTGTAACGATAATCGGGGCATGGCGAAACCGTTGCTAAAAATACGGGTGTGGAAAACTGACACTGTCTTTTCATTCACAACAGGTCTGTGCATGAATGAGCGAAATTTTAAACCTCTCAGCCTTTTTATAAGGCTGGAAATTAGTAAAATGCTCTTTGCACGTGGCACACGCTAAATGAGAAGACAAGAGTTCAATGACAAAAACAAACTGTGTAAAGCAAACAATAACAATCATGCAAACGTCAGTGAGTACAAATCACGGATCTGCAAACACATTTTATGCCAAAAAACTAGATCTATATGCACAGAGTGATGCGTTTTCATTGACGGGCAGTATAATTTGATTTCTACCTACAAACTGTATCTGGTAATCCAACAAATGTAAAGATGTCAACTTAATGGCTTCAATTCGTGCACCAAAATCTCATTTAATTTGAGCTGTAAACGTATGGGTCATAAAATCTGAGTTGTTTACGCAGCCCCTGTATTATCTGGCAGGACTGTGCAGGACTTTACCTTATCATTACAATAGACTAACAACAGGCTAACATCCATCTACAGTCGAAAACATTTTGTGAAAGGTGAGCATCGTCACTGTGTTTTGAAATTGGCCAAAGTCAGACATAAGAATTTTTCAAAATCTTTTTGGCGTGTAGTTATTGAGATCACGGGCCATGTTGACATATGAAAAATTTTAACTTCGAAAAATAAAAATACCCTCCTGTTAAAACTGCAGTTCTAAGATATATGCTCTTCTTTGCTCTGCCATAACAAACGTTTCTCCCACCCTGTCTCATAAGTGTGAAGTATGACTCAGATCATTTTCAACGCATAATAAATTTTCTTTTGCCCAGAAGTAACACAAAACGTTTGAAAAATATACAATGAATTTATCTAAGCAAAATAGTTGACGTTTCGTGTCCAAATCCTTGGATATCTTGTGACCAGATTACACCCAGTTGCCATCAACATACTGAGGTAATTGTTATACTGAAATCACTTTTCCAAGTTCGGCCGTGGTTGGTTGTTGTCATTATGGGTCATAGGGTATGTTGTATGTGGGAATGCTTTATCGAAGGCATAGGTATCATTTATTTTTCTCTTATATGTGAGCAGTCGGGAAATGTGTCGGGTCATGGGTGAACACTAGGCTCGCACATGAAAGTTAGGGAACATATTCAGACAGTAGGTATTTAAGAAATAAATTGCTGTGAAGTTAGCGTCCCTGTAGTGTAGTGGACGTGGTAACACGTTCAGACTTGCAAGCTGAGAGACTCTAGTTCGATTCCCGGTGCCACATGCTAAAGTGTCCCCCCATATCTGTGTCCGGGGAGACATGCTGGCATGACCCCCGGACAACTTAGCATATGCTAGATTGTCCCCCCGGACAAGATAGCATATGCCAAAGTGTCCCCTCTAATGCCAAACTGTCTCCCTCGGACAATCTGACATGGGGAGACAAACTAGCATACGTTAGTCGCATGCTAGAATGTCCCCCATGCCAGGCTGTCCCCCCATACTATTTTCTTCTGCATCTGCTTTCTTTTTTCCATTGACATACTATTGCATTTTAATGTTGTATCTGACATATAAATCAGTCAGTCTTGTTCTACAAAAATGCAAAGAGATCTAAGCCTAATATCAGAATTATGTTGGTTCCTGCGAGCCAAATGAGGATTGGTGTCGGTCTTAGACAAAAACTCGGTGCAAATACACCATATTGAAGGTAATCATTGGTGCGTTTCTGCTTGCCTGGACGGGGAAGTTGTCTGCACAGACTCTTTGTATGAAACAATGTCCCCCGATCTATTCTCACAATGCAAGGAGATCTATGGTACCGGTCCAGAGGACGAAGTTGTGGTGAAACTTCTTACCACTCAAAAGCAAATTGGGGGTAATAACTGTGGCTTGTTTGCAATCGTTTTTGCAGTTTGCAACAGAGATCGCATTCAACGGGGGGAAAAGGCTGGAGACAATTACGTTTGATCAGAGACTATTAAGAAGTCACTTCGAGAAGTGCAGGAAGGAAAAGATGATTTCTCAGTTCCCAGAAATGTAAAGTGTTTGCTGTACTAAACATGAATGTTTAAATTTAAACTTCACTCATTTTGATTTAGATTTTATAAGATTTGTCCGCGGTGAAATATCTGAAATTAGGTGCAAAATGTTACGCAAAACTGATTGATTCTTTCTTTTGAATTATGAGAAATCCAAGAACCTAACCAAGGACAAGATGATCTCTTGTTTTCCAGATCTGAAAAGTTTACTATAATAGTATTGTTTGTGCTCAACACTATAAAGCTATTTCATGTTGGTCTATGGGGTGTGAATTGTCTGGACAGGGTTTCCATGATTAAACGTATGATGGCTTTTAAAAGTCATAATTCCTTTCAGTTAAGAGAGAAATATCGATGCTCATTTGATTTCCATTTCAGAAATCTTCTAAAGGAAAAATAGCATGATGATCATTTTAGTTTAACTACTGATTCTTTTTTAAATGATGATAAACTTTCTATAATTTGGGTGGTGACCTCTTACAACATGCTCCTTCCAAAGTCACCACGCGGCATTCAACGCATGTGATTATTATTCTAATTTCTGTATTAGATCTATATTGTTTTAGGTTACGTTATTCCATTCTTCCTGCTCCTCACCCTCCGCCTTTCTTGCGG
>JAWQUT010000574.1:215836-233788 GCA_033807755.1 Ellobium chinense | reverse complement strand
CTTCCTTGGAAGATCAGTGAACTGGCTACAGAAAATAAATATCTTTGATTATTATTTGCGATATTAATTATACCGTTAATACAGAAATTTCAACAGAGTTTTTATCTTTGCTAACATAAGCAAACTTCGATAAAATGGCCACCAAATGTCTTGAAAAAACAAAATGTGACACAAAGGAAAATAGATTGCTTGTGTTGACTGGAGTTTGAACTGACAAGTGATTTTTATTTTTATGAAATACGTGCTCCAGACTTGGCGTCGTGGTCCATTACAAGACAAATATATGCAAGGAAAAACTTCTTGTCAGCAGGATTCGAATTCATGTTCTCTCTCTCTCTCTCTCTCTCTCTCTCTCTCTCTCTCTCTCTCTCTCTCTCTCTCTCTCTCTCTCTCTCTTCCTCAGCCGCAGTGCCAGTTTATCTCTTGTGCAGATAATGTAATTTCCAGATTTCGAAGCTCAAAACTTCGCTGGCATTTCCTAAGTAGGTTAACAGTTCCAAAAACTTTGCCGGCAAGCTTGTTCAAAAACGTGCAGTTGACTTGCTATACACATTCTAGGATGAGGTGGTGACTGATCTCTTGTAAAAATAAAAGCAATGTGGCACAACCAGGGTTATTCCAGGGGCAAATCATCAATGGAGAAACGTTTATTATACACACTCTCCGCTCCCCGCCTTNCCAGGCAATCCCCCGAAGGTGAATAGGGGGTAACTAAGACCATGCTTTGCAGTCAGTTAAAAGCATGATGTTAAAAGATCGGGAAAGAGATATTTTGCGTTAAAAGGCACTAGGTGCATAGCTATACACAAATCGGTCAATGAACTAGGTGGGATCCCAGTATGAGATTTATAAGTTTCATTGAAGTAGATTTGACGGCGATGACAGGATTTAATTTTCCACAGCAATGGTCCTTGCCTGGTGTCCTTTAAAGTTGGAGGAGCCTGACTGGTCCAAAATCTCTGGACCCTCAGTCAATAATAGAGTATAAAATCTGTCCTTTATTTAGGAATAATCTTTGATTATTAATCATATATTATATTATAACCTATTAATCTCAGAACTAAAACCGGAGAGTGATTAAAATCAGTCTTGAATTTGTAAATAAAATAAAAAAGAATGCTGCTGGTTGTGTTTCCCATTGGCTCAAGCGGATATTTTTTTCGCGGGTTTGTGGTCTGGAAAACCAGAGCAAAGTTTTCAACCTTTTCATCTTTAATTAATTTTGTGAAAATGAAAATGAAGGACCCTTCCCTCCTCTCGTAAACAGTGTACGATTAGAGCACAGTGGTGGCACCAGACCTACGGACTAATCCTGGCATCTCGAAACATTCCTGGTTAGAGTAGAAAATTCAATTAAATAGATCGAAGGGTCTTTACAATCTGGCTTCGGCAACCTTTGTTATGTACAACAGCGGACGAGACTGGCACAGAATATTCCAAGGTAGTGTGAGCATTTTGGAGATCAGTGTAAAGCAGCTCGAAGAAAAATTTGTAGACAGTTTGCCAACTCACGAAGGTTGATCTTGCTTTCTTTAATAGCTGACCTTCTGTTAACAGAACTGTATCAAATCTCTCATCTCGCCGTCCGGGAATAAGACTTTCATAGGCTGTTGAAGTGATTTTTGGACGTAACAGGAGAAACAGACAATGAAATGCACACAGACAAGTAAGGTGTAATTTAAAAGTTTTTAATATATCATATCTCTCAAGAAAAGAATGCAGGTGTAAACGCATGAAACAATACATTCCAATATTCATTTAGTCTAAAAGCAACGTAAATCTACTCTTTTATTCTCACAGCCCAATTTATTAAGTTCACAAAATCCGCAGTCTCCAAACATCGCCGACAATCCGCCCGAGTACACCAAGGAAGTATTGTTAAAACAAGTCGGTTACCTATTTATTCGATATACTTGAGCGGATTGTCGATATTTGGAGGTTACGGATTTTGTAAACTCAATGGACATAATTATATTGTCTCCACGTAATATTAAAAATTAATGACATTGCATATGGAGTAAAGAAGTAATCATGCTTGTTTGGGGCTCACGATAGACTTTCGTCTGATGTAATTTGTGTCCATTATGTATAATCTTTACGTTAGTGAGCGTGCTACAGTAACCACAGGAAACTTCCAAAACATTAGCAATGTTCAATGTAGTTAACGCGCAACACATACGGCCACAGATAATACCAGCAGTGATCACAGGAAGGACTTGATGGTGACTGTTACATTCTTGCCCCACATCATTTTCAAGTATCTTTTGACGGCATTGGCGTTCATGAAAACATCTCAAAATTCAATGTTTGACCGAAAGGAATAAAAATAAAACTATGTAGGATCTTTGAACAAGTTCATGATCGCCAAAATGAACTGAATGCTCTTGATAATACATCTATTTAATGTAATATTACAGAGAGAGGAATTATGCTCCGTCTGGAAAAGTCTTTGACTTACAGAAACACATATTCTTGTACAATGACACGTATTAGAATTGGAAGTATTTACTCAAACCTCCACTGGAGCATACATTTCTGTCGATCAAGCCATTGAAAAATAGAAGATTACATTTCATAAGAAAACAAAAAACTCACGCATGATTGCTTAAATCTCCGCATACTTTTAAGTATACCTTCGTTATAAAATCACATTCCATGTCTTCATTACCAAAATGCTTACTCTTTAGTACTAAACTGATATATGACCTCCATACTATGTTACCAGTCAAGTTTAAATGCTGCTATGATCCAAACATTCCGTAGCTGTAAACAAAAAACTGTCTTTTGTAAGTCCCGTTTCGCATGTGCACTTCGCCTTGATGGTGTAAACATGTTCAATGTCCATGAAAATTACTCAAAGCTCAAAAGCAAACCATCTATAGGATTCCAAGGAGACAATACTGGTATGAACATCGAGGAACTTTCGTGGACAGTAACGTAGCTGGCACCGACATGTCGAAGAGAGCACATGTAAACTGCGGGTAACAATGCTCAGCTTCATTTGGGTACTAATACTATGAAATACGTCGAACATTAAGATAAGATAAATAAGATAAGATAAACTTTATCCTTTCACAGGAAATTTATGTCGGACAAGTGCACATCAAAAGCACGCTATACATAGGCAAGAACACACAGATATAGATAGATACATACATAAGTAAATTAAAAAGACACACACAGAAGCACACACATGCATGCATACACATACATATACATACGCGCCCGCACCCACGCGCTCTCTCTCTCACACACACACAACACACACACACACACTGTTCACTGCTAGACCTGAGCCTTCCTGATGCCAAAGGCACGAATGACCTACGATATCTTTCAATTCTTGCTGGTGGTTATAAACTTTACTCCTTTCAGATCTTTTAAATTCATCAAATAAGAAACAAAGATGGACATAGTGGATATTTAAGTCACAAATAAGCATACTTGCAGATGTCCACCGAAAATTCAGTGATGTTTGTATACATGAATGTTGACCGATTACAAAGATATCACTCATTAGGTTAGGTTTGGACAAAAGCGACGAAACGATTTAGAGCGCTACATGAAGGTACCTTCATAGTGCCCGTAAACCCTCCACACCAGAAGCCCTATAAGAAATCGAGCGGCAAGCTCTTCTGGTGTGGACGTTTAATGACAGTAAGGAAGATACCTTCGTGTCGCACATTACGGTGCTGGACAGCTCGGTCATTTTTGGTTTGGACCTTAGCTTTATGGAAGGCATGGAAGTAACTGTCTTAGTGAAATATTACAATGGTGCTGGTTTTATTACATTATTTCACAAGTGAAATTCAACATTATGAATGGCAGCCTCTAGTACGAAGACAATAGAATACTCAAAGTATTTGAGAACTTACGCATTAACGATGAGATCTCTTACCATCGTAAGAATTGCAAAATGTTGCTACTAAAGGTGCATTCAGCACTCACGCGCTAATATAATTCTTACGATGGTAAGAGATCCAATCATTAATGAGCAAGTTCTCAGTTATTTGGTGCTATACACTATTCAGTAATGTAGTTTCTCCCCAGTATGGAGGTGAATATCAAACACTTAACAGTCGTTTCACTGATACAAATTACAAAGTATCACTCTGAAGTTCTGTGCGGCTCACGGTATGTATCATACACCCAGCAACATACTCACACACAGCAAGACACCCCGCAACATACACACAGCAAGACTAAACCGATTATTTACCAATATGACATCGTAACATTCTTTAACTTAAAAACGCCTCCAATAAAGTCTATATAAAGACTTAAATTTCTGTAAAAATTGAGTTTTGAGAGATCCTACTTCGTGGAAACGTTGGTAAACTGGATGAAGCAGACATTTCTGGGAATACCGGCACTTGCATGAATTATACAATATTCACAAACTACCAACTGTTGCTTTTGTGCATTAAAAAAAAACACCCCAAAACATAATGTGTCTTTCTCCGTTCTCTCTATCTTGCCCCAGCGTGCCCTGAAGAATGATATGCAGGGACTGTTTTCTATCAAACTGGCAGTAGCTACGGTAAACTCTGAAAACATCAAATTTCCCGTAGTTGCTGCCTGCCTACAAAGTTAGACATCAAACTGCAATCGGCCCTAAGTGGTTAAGAACGCTTGGCATTAATTGGAAATCGTTAAATTCTGTCTAGACTTAAATACTCTTCACAAAAAAAGCAATATTAGGAAATCTAGTGACTAACATGAACACCAAACAATGTATGACCACGAAATGCAATCGTGAGTAAACGCTGAGCCAAGATACACGAGAGTAAATCCGGTTTGATCTTTAGGCCAGAATAATGTGATTACATGTGAGGAATGACTGACCCAGCATCACTTCCAGCGAACACAGTAATCGGGTTCAGTATGAAACAAGCTGCATTTTGCCGACCAAAAAAACCCGAAAAAAATTTGGATCGGAAACGCCCGTTCCATTCTGTCCCAGATCCTGAACTTGCTGGATT
The DNA here is from genome assembly GCA_033807755.1 of Ellobium chinense. Classification (NCBI taxonomy): domain Eukaryota; kingdom Metazoa; phylum Mollusca; class Gastropoda; order Ellobiida; family Ellobiidae; genus Ellobium; species Ellobium chinense. The sequence goes on along the minus strand of JAWQUT010000574.1, from coordinate 228,806 downwards.
TCTATGCGCACTGACAGGTTCATGTTCAAAACTTTTCTTAGGCCATAGGCCAACATTAATTTCACAACTGAATACCATACAATAAGCACAAGAAAACAATGTGAATATAATACACTATCACACGAATACAATACACTGCAAAGATGCCTACATGTTCCTCATACAAATGATTTCTACTCATCTGCCGATTTCTTATCTAGCTGACATCCGCGACCTTCGAGAACACACAAAAATCATGACAGGAGAAAGCGAGCAAACGTTTGTCGAGAGGACAAAGGTATCAGTTCAACTGCATAGTTTTGCACAGATGACCTAGATAATGTCTGGGCTGCTCTTACAACAGCATTTTGGTACCGAGTGGTTAAATCTGGAATCCAACAGTTCCTCATCTTTCCGTTTACACAAGTTCTATGTTTGCAAAATTATGAGTCTCTCCCAAGGTGTATCTGACAAGAGTTAAGAATAAGGTTATGGTAAAGAGCAAGTTTAGAGAATAGAGATTCCCTTGATCGAGGGGTTAAAGCTTTTTAGTTGTCATAAGTGATTTTTTAAATAAACTAGAATATCTAGAATATCTGAGGCGATTCAAGTGCTTAAATTAGTGTGTATAGATTACAAAAACTATACATTTCACAGTTTTCATAAAAAATTCGAATTCATTTATCTCAAAATAGCATTCTTGCAGATATGATATTATTGCTTTAATCCCTCGAGATGTCGATGGACTCTCTCAGAAGTACTTTTTCCTCCATAATCTTGACCCTTAACACATGCATAAATACACCATGGAAGATTCCCAGCATTCTGCCAAGTGGGCACAGAGCTCGCGTTAATGGGTCATTTTCCTGAAATTATCTCCCCTCGTTCGACATGGGGGCGCTGCGAAAGTTCAAGTATAGAATAGGAACTCTTCTGTGTTTGGCGATAATTATATACTTCGTGACGATGTATTATTTTATGAATGACTACACAGCTGCCATCTGGTGAAACATGTTTATACTACAGGTATACACAAATTTTAAAAGGTCACAATATAAAAAACAATTCGTAACGATGTGCATAATACATGACGTCCCTAATCATATTTATGAAACTATCTGCGTGTTTAACATTCGACGTCAACTATCCTGTCAATTCAGTTCAATATATACATCTGAACCAAGGTTACAAATGTTAACATATAAGGCAAAGTAACATCACTGCAAATGATAAGTACGTAATCAGACAAAAACAATGTAACTGTATATAATTATAGACCAAATGAGATATAAGACAGTCTAACGAAAGGAATTTAATTGGTATCAGAGTGAAGCCGGGCGTAAGGCTAGGTACAGAAAAAAAAAATGACCAAATGAAATTAACTGTGCGACGCAAACGTATTCTTTTCATTCCCATTAACTCTCCGCATAAGAAGTGCTGGCGGTAATCGAGCAGCAAGCACTTCTGGTGAGGACGATTAATAGGAACAAAAAGGATACTTTTATGTCGCCCAGTTACCAGACAGCTTGCTTGTTTTTGATCTGGACCTGACCTTTTGCAGGGCATGTAAAAGTAACTTTGTAAAATGTGCTTCTTGGTTTCTGCAACTACACAAGTGTAGACTTTGGCCCAAAGAAGTTTGAGGCAATAGGTAGGCTAAGACTATACTACGTTTAAATGTCCAAGTATTGTGTGGCGGGACACACCGGTTTTTTTTTTCTTTAGCGTGGTATCTCCTTTGCCTACTGACAAATATTGATCACTGTCTGTTAACCAATTCAAATTAAAGATATCAGTATTACACAGCTCATATGTCAGTCATAAATAAATCAAGAACGAAAGTTATAACTAACATGACATACGTTTGTAACCCCCATAGAGATATGAGATGCCGAGCTTTATTTCTCTTAAAAAAAAAAAATCACGTTTTTTAACTGAGTAGTCAGCTAAAGATAAATTGTGCATTTAATGACATAATATAAACTCAAAAGGTTTAGCCGACTCCATGTATTGATACATTTTGCTTAATATAAGAAATAAAACACCAACAAGTGTGCCTTACAACTATTTAGCAGAGTCCGCAGTAAACATTACGTTCGTGCGCACAAAGGAGCCAACCAATAAAGACTAGAAGTGTTTTGAAACAACGTGTTTACGACGACATGGACTGGCTGGAGAGAAAAAGTTATGATTTGTGCGTTCATGAAAACCATGTGAAAGATGATGCAGTGCGTTTCCTCCTCCACCTGGTTTTCATAAACACCTGAAATTATGTAACCATTCAATGTAATCGCGAACACGCACCTTCAGTCAAGGAGTGTCCTCGTATAAAACAAACATTTGTCAAAACAAGTGACAGTGGAAATTTAAAATGAATACACGAATACAAGAATTATTGCTCCAGTTATGAAAATTATGATCATCCATAATATTGAGAAAACAAATTATTTACAATCAACAATGCATAAACACTCCTTTCCCACAATTTCTGACAGATTACAAAAATAAGTTCATATGTTACAACCCTCTTGGTCTAGTCAAGAACAAGAGCGACCGAGCTGCTATGTAGCTGATCAGACGGGTACTCTCTCTATTCCTATTAACATCCACACTCATAACTTACAGCCACAACCAAATAGATATCGCTTCTAGTGTGGACGGAATTAGGAATAAAGAAGGTTCTGCGCCCGGACGCCACAACGCAGTTTGGTCGCTTTTTTTGGCGTATGTCTAGCCTGCTTTGATTTACAGTAAGACTAGATTATTGGTGAATAATTTGCTCCATCAGAAATACTTGTAAACAATTGACTGTAGACAAAATTACTGATTTAGGATTTTCTTGCACATCTTCATAATATTATAGTCTAGATCTAGATTTACATCTCAATATTTATTTCCTGACAAAATATTTTGTCGGAACTACGAATGTCATTAATGGAATTCATTATTTGCAACTGAACAGGAATTGTCTTTTCTTTGAAGATCATCTCCTATTACTTCTAAGAAATTGTTTTAGCAAAGCTGAGCCCTGATGTTGAGATCGGTAGAAAGAAGCTGAAGGGTCACCTGCTTGTATTCCCTCCAATCATTTAAGACTTTGATCTACACGTAAATCCAATGACAACAAAACATTTTGCATAAAATATAGTGAAATTATGAAACTTTATACTTCATAAACCCAACTTACGATCAATAGGTAAACCGTAAAATCTATGACTATTCCAAAACTAGACGAGACACACACGTTAACATTTCTATCAAATTAACCACACTATAATCAATAACTAGGCATGTCCTTGTTATGAAAAACAATACCACAACAAACGAGTTAGTTTTCTACATCTTGGAAAATGGACAATCTATTAGAAAACTGCCATGTTGCTAGGGACGCTTCTTCTCAAAAGACCTTGTACACGACAGCCTACACATTCCCTGAGCGTCAAACTTCTCAATGGAACAGGTCCCAAAATTAAATTTTTTCCAAATTCCAGCACAAAGAATTGCGTAATTAATATCCAGGTGAGAACTACTGTTTGTTCAACATTGTAATACTGGTCTCCTTGAAGGTATTCACCAAAATTATTCCCATGATGAAAGAAACCATCAGTCACCATAAAGATGCGTGTTCTGAAAACATAGCATATGTGACGGCATGGGATACCAGGGTACAAATACAATTTTATGGATAATGGAGTATTGGCTATTTAGAAAGGAAATTTGTTGCAGAGTATGGAGGACTTCAAAGTTTCAGAATATCTTATAAAATGAGAATTATGGCATTTTTAATGAGGTCACCCCCCAAAATTCCACTTTTTGAGAAATCGAGCTTTAAAGTTAGCATTGCACTTACAAGTTTCAGGATTGCCTCACGAAATTATTATTTAAAATATTTATCAGTTTAATTCGTGCACAAGACTTCACCCGTAGATTCCAAAAAGGACAAAGCATTGTCACTATGCAAAAAATCTATAATAGCAGAGGAGTTTACTTAGGACCCCAAATTTGTCTATTTCTCCACAATGCTCGCCCGGTACTCCCATGCCGTCACAAACACATTTGAATATGGAATCTCCCTCCATTATTTACTCTTGATACAACTGTTAAACTGCTATAAGTATGTCACACCTGTGCTATGTGCTACCCAGTGATTATCGTATTGTCACGCATTGTTCCACTATATAGCTCAGCTGTGGCTTTAGATTTGAAAACTAAAAATACTTGTTTAGAATATCAGGAATAGGAGCTACAATGTGTCAGTTTATGGGATTCTGGCTATTTACAGTGCAACCATGACGCTGGGACATGCCTAATAAACCAGTTGTCAATCTATAATAGTTGAGATTCAAGCCTGCTTTACGAAGACATGCATAACTTTCTCGTGGAGAATTACAAAAAAAAAAAATGTATTCGATAACAATAATGAGGTTAAAAGAGTATTATCCAGGCAATGTATGCAAATTCGACTTTCATGTCATTACTATTATCATCCCAACAGGCCAGACTATACAGTAACTTTCTCAACTCTTCATAGAGCATTCTATACATCTTTCAAGATACTGCAGTACTGACGTTGATCACTGGACTATGTTGAGAGCTCTAGCTGCCTATCGCGAGATTTAACTGGACATTCAGTGTGGAGACCAAATGAAATGCATAATTTTCAAGGCATTTACAACATCAACATGATGGGAGGTGAATCCCACTCTTCAACCCTGAGCCTTATCTTTCTACGATCATTCGGCCAAAGCGCAAATATAAACCCTCTTTGTAGTCTCTAAAATACATTGTAATATAGCACATTTCTCAAATTAAAAAAAATATTTTTCGTATTAAATATTGTGGAGATTACAAGTTTATATCAATCCCAGGAAAGAAAATGTCAACAGATGGACACATGGGAGTCATGACCCAAGTGTGGTCCATCCTCTTTAGTGTGTCAGGAAGTCGAAGGGCCAAAAACTTGTTACGCGCGATCTTTCTCTAAAGATCTTTTGCCTCGCTCTCCGAGTGAGTCGGTTTCCTTTCATGAAAGAACTAAAGTCAAAATCAGTCCTGTCGATTCGAAACATTGCTCAGCTATATACAACATGTAGGCCCTATAGACCAAGACTGAGCATGAAACAGCGTGAGTTCTTTTAGAGGAAACCCATACTTGTTCACTTCCAAATTAGTTATCTAATTTCAGATATGGAAGTTTTGTTTTTTTTAGTTCCGGTCATGTGTATAGAAACACCAGGAAGTATTCTTATGGAGTATCACTTATACAAAAGGCCGGCCGACATGCAGACATGCAAGGAAAACATGCATGGAGAAGATGCAAGGAAAACATGCAAAAACATGCACTTGTTAAATAGTGCAGGGAATAAGAGTGATTGTCCATATCTCGAACGTTGCTAGTTTTTAATCTTTGTATTAATACAGGAATGAAGGGATTATGCTGACATTTAGATTCTTACTTACGACTTAAAAGAATGACATCCCATACGCTTTCAACCATGACAATTCAAATGGTGTGAACATCCACTAGATCTATCCTTCTTATGCTTCTTGGTGTGAAAAAGTACGACTTTCTGGGCTCGAAAAAACAACCGGGCTCGAAAAAACAATCACTCTTATAGGCATGCATGAACTCATTTTGTGATAAATAAAGGACGATCAGTTGTTAGGAGTGCTGGAAGAACAGACATCAGATGCAGAGCTCTATAAACAGTCTTCGTTTTAATTATTTTCAAGAATGGCACAATTTAAACTCTTCAGGCAAGAAATAACGCTACGGTTTACAAAAAATGAGGAATCTTTATGTAACTTGTACGTAACTTGTGTTAAACGTCTATGTCTGCATCTGCATCTGCATCTGATATCTTGAATAGGATGTCGTATTTTGTGATACTCCAAATCCACACCTTCATATTCATATTCCCTTTTCCCCCCTCTAGCGTGAAATGCTCAAAGCATAATGGGCTGTGAAAGCAACATGGTACATCATTAGTCTATGCACATTTTAATTTTGAAACCGAAAAAATGGAAGACCGTTGAAAATCTGCTGTGTCATGCTCAGTCATCGTTGGCAGACTGAATTCTCCGTCACTGAGACGTTTTTAGCTGAGATTAACAAAGATAGTTTGAGTGTGTTCAATATGCGGTTTCTGAGACACGACTCGACATAAAAACAAACTTCGGATTAAGTTCAGTGATATCGCGTAAAAAAACCCACCAAAAACATCCGTAATGAAGTGCGAGATACATACTATTCTATTATGTCTCATTCTGAACATACAAGTAGATCAGTTGACTGTCTTGGACCATGTAATGCAAATCTAATTTATTATCACTGAAATTTAAATTTGAATGCAACGCAATTAAACATCTGGTGTGGGTGAATTGTTTTATGTTTGACTCGTATGATCAAAAGACCCTAGTTCCATTTTCGCCATATTTATGTCTTGAGGTGCATCTAGAAACAAATAAAACCACATTTCTTACTGCCTGCAGAATTTGTCCACAGGCGATGATTTGATCTAACAATTCTAGTGATCAGTGAAGTCACCACGGCAGAAAGTTACAATACGCTCCTGAAGGAGCTGGGAAAGTTATTGAATGGTCTGGCCTGTTTGGGTAAATAATATGAACTCGGGAAGAAACTAAGAAATAAGGACACCAGTGTGTTTATACAAGGGCAGGCTGATAATTAAGTTCCGTTTGCTAATAACTCAGTCAATTTTCGTCACATCGACCTAAAATTTCCAACATATACTCTCGAACCATTTTTCTAGGCTCACCTAGAACAAGTTTGTGTAACGTCATTTGTGCTCATAATATTGTGACGCGCAACACGTGGTGGGGTAACCATGTTCATGAGACAATGGCGACTTCCAATGACCTTCTCATCAAACAGCGCTCTGTTACTGAGTTTTTGGCAGCTGAGGGATGTTCTGCTGCAAACATTCATGCAAGAATGAAGACAGTTTATGGTGCAATGTGCATTTCAGACTCTGCAGTTCGCAAATGGGTGAGAATTTTTAAAGGGGAAGACCCGAGAGAGACAATTGTGCGTGATCGAGAGAAAGTTGACTGCATGATTAGGGCAAATCGAAGGGTCAAACAAAAGGAAATTGCCGATGAAGTAGGCATTTCGAAAGAACGAGTGCACCATATCGTCACAACTGTACTGGGTTACCGAAAAGTCTCTGCCCGTTGGGTCCCAAGACAGCTCACTGCAGAGATGAAAGCGCAGAGAAAGGACATGTGTACTCAACTCTTAGAGCGTTACAATGCAGAAGGAGAGGCATTTCTGCAACGCATTGTGACTGGAGACGAATCATGGGTCCACCACTACGATCCAGAAATGAAGGCCCAATCGATGGAGTATAGGCACAAAAACTCACCAAGTCCAAGGAAGTTCAAGGTTGTTGTCTCTGCAAGAAAGGTCTTGTTAACCGTTTTCTGGGACATGGAGGGAGTGGTCCACATGGAATTTCTGGAGCAAGGGCAAACTGAACTCTGAGCGATACATTTCAACACTCCGAACTCTCACTCAGACTCAGACGTGTTCGGGGTGATAAGAACTCAATCCTGCAACACGACAATGCTCGCCCGCACACCAGTCGCCAAACTCAGGACGCCTTAAGGCAGCTGGAACTTACGACCCTACCGCACCCTGCATACAGCCCTGATCTTGCCCCCTCTGACTATTATCTGTTTCCCCAACTCAAGAAGTACCTGAAGGGCCATCACTATGACAATGATGAGGAAGTTATCGCAGCTGTTCGCAGATGGTGCCGTGGGCAGTCGTCTGAATTCTTCGCTGACGGCGTGCGCCAACTGGTGAAATGTTGGAGGCTGTGTGTTGATCGCGACGGTGACTACGTCGAAAAATAGAGTGCTAAGTATGTAGCTGAGTTGTTAAGCTTTCGTTTGATGTATTATTTATGTATATGCTGTGGAAAATTAAAAAGTTATGATCAAACGGAACTTAATTATCAGCCTGCCCTCGTATAAAGGGAAAGAACACACGCTTAGACATTTTATGAACTTAGATAAAATTACAGAGTAGATATGTCATTGTTACACGATGGAGTTGTTACTAACACAGATCAGAAAGGCGACTTTACATCTCTTAAAAGACTGGAAGGGGTTTTTGGTACTAACACATATGTCAGACAAGCGACAGTATATAGGATCTCTTCAAACAGACGAACGAGTTGTGATTGCTACCAACACAGATCAAAAAAGCGACATTAAATTTCTTAAAAGTCTGGAAGGGGTTATTGCTACTAACAGTACACAGATCAGAAAGGCGACATTACATCTCTTAAAACAGACTGGAAGGGGTTGTGGTTGCTACTAACACAGATAAGAAAGGCGACATTACATTTCCTAAAAGACAAACTGGTTGTATATCATTAAACCAGGTTGTTTAGGAGAGAGTTGTAGTACTACACAAAAGCCAGAACCCACTAGCCTCAAAATCAAATGAAATTAAACCTCATACCAACCAGATTCTAGTAGATCTAACAAGAACATAATACAACACAACATATTGCATTTCAATTCTCAGCTAGTTTTCTAATACTGATATTGAAGCAATCCTGATTTTCCTTAGAGGACAATTAATTTTCATTATCATCATTACAGTCGCTTTGAAAACTTGCATACTTATTAGGTTCAAGCGAAATCGCTTTGAAAACTTGCATAATTATTAGGTTCAAGCGAAATCGTAACTATGGACACAATTCATATGTCAGATTTGTTGCTCATGTGATAAAGGACTGATGCACTGTACAATAATTACAGAGTTCATAATGTTGTTGTCACGACCTGAATGGTGGACATTTGTGTGTTGGGTGGTGAGCAGCCAGTGCAGGTTGGGTTTCCTCCTATGATTAAGTCTGGGTCAGTGGCTTGAACATACATTAGAAGACATCAGGTCCGATTAGGTCAGAAGATGTCGGGTTGTTCAGACCTACGTGGACGATNATTTGAAGGGTTTCATGACAAAACGCGTTATCCACCAATATGAATTTTTAGCTTATTCTACATACTTCATGTAGCAGTAGGAGTATTTAGTATACATGTATATTTCCATTCCATAGAAGGACATCTGATCTATATTATTTATGACTTAAATTTCGCCTTTCACATAAAGATATGCTTTGAATCTGGTCTGTTTTGCCACAACCCCCGAATGGTGTATAATGCGTTTTGCCATGAAGCCCTTCATTTCTTTAAAACAGACCGGAAGGAGTTGTTGTTACTAACACAGATCAGAAAGGCGACATTACATTTCCTAAAAGACAAACTGGTTGTATATCATTAAACTAAGAGGTTGTTTAGGAGAGAGTTGTAGTACTACACAAAAGCCAGAACCCACTAGCCTTATAATCAAATGAAATTAAACCTTATACCAACCACATTCTAGTAGATCTAACAAGACTATAATACAGTACAACACAACATATTGCATTTTACTTCTCAGCTGGTTTTCTAATACTGATATTGAAGCAATCCTGAATTTCCTTAGAGGACAATTAATTTTCATTATTACAGTCGCTCTGAAAAAAAGAATTATTAGGTTCAAACGAAATCGTTACTATGGACACAATATATATGGCAGATTTGTTGCTCATGTGATAAAGGACTGATGCACTGTACAATAATTACAGAGTTCATAATGTTGTTGTCACGACCTGAATGGTGGACATTTGTGTGTTGGGTGGTGAGCAGCCAGTGCAGGTTGGGTTTCCTCCTATGATTAAGTCTGGGTCAGTGGCTTGAACATACATTAGAAGACATCAGGTCCGATTAGGTCAGAAGATGTCGGGTTGTTCAGACCTACGTGGACGATGCAGAATAACATGGTGTGATGTATGGGTAGTCCTGCTGCTGGCTGGGTTCCTCTTGTTGGTCTTGAAGGCAGGTTGGGTACATGTGAAGGTCGGATAAATCTCTGCTGGGTCTCCGTAGTGTTGCCAGCGTCTGCATGTATGAGGTAAAAAAAATATAGAAACTATGTGACTAGTAGTGGATACAACTGGTCATGTTTGCTCATAATAAGTATGCACTTATAATACCTGAACTCCCAAGTTTTTTGCATTAATTTATGCCGTATTGTACTGCACTGACACACCTATTTAAGAGAACAAATCAATGGTAATATTGAAGTGCCCATAAAGAATATTAAACGTATTACTAAAACATCACAGAAATGTCCGCTGTTATGACCAAGGCTGTTATTATGGTGTTTGTTTACAGATTTAAAATAGTATCCTGCTTATTATCTTTTAACTTCTTCAGGTCAAAAGTTGGCCTGTACATAAAAGTATCTAATTTTAACAGAACAGACTGCTGATGCATTGATATCTTTATAAGTTCTTTTAATGATGTTTATAAGTCTGGTATCTAGGCCAACGCCTGCTCACACACTTTCTATACTTTTATTACCTTGTCATTTAAAGACATCAATACAGGCCATGAGCAATACAATTCTGACAATATCATCCACTGTTCCTACTCAGGTTCTGGTTTTATTGAGGAGTGGCTTAAGAAAATAAAAGAAATGTTTTCCTGGACCATTCTTCCACTTTTCAGAGACAAAAAGTGCCTTAACATGTCAGATATGAATTAACGAGTGACAAGTCATAAAAAGTCTTTGGTATACTTTATAAATCAAGTGTCGTGAGCAAGTAGTCCATGTTGACTGCAATTGGCTCACCTTTTATAAATCTGCTTCAGTTAGTAGCTGGACTCCGCTTCGGCTCCACAGGACACGTAACAACCACAGGCTGCAAAAGAGAAATTGAATAGGTATTTAATATTCTGGCAGAGCACGGGTTCCAAACTTTCAAGGATAAGCCATGGAAACTGAAGGAGAAACGCGACTTACGTCTGGCATCAATGAAAATTTCCTTATACGTTTGTGACGGACCTAACGTTACGAACAGGCATTAAAAGCCCTTGCTGTACAACTTCTATGAGATAATCTTTAGATAAATTTCACATTTTGTTGAGGTTAGGAACTATTTTTCACATGTGTAGGGCCCATTTAAGTGCGCAAATGAAACTAATTAGAAAAGAGGGACTCGGGGGCTTGAATTTAATAGCAGGTAGCGAATATCTAGCTTTTTGGAATGCAAGAGGCTTAACAATTTAACTCTCGTAGCGCGAGGCTGCTCGGGTCCAGTCTCCCACTGGCTGCGTGGCTATTGTTACGGATAATGACAGTAACATGTTTGTTGTTTGCCGGCCGGTCAGATGATACTGGGGTGCAAAATTCTACTATCACGTTTAGTAGTCGGGAAGGAGATGCGTATAATTATCTTCTATCGCCGCACTCAAGCGAAGCGAGCAGGCGGTAGAATAAATTTTATCACCGCATCACGAGGGTTAAATGCGAGCACTGAACTCATACGCTGCTTTAAAGTCAGAGGAGCAGCAAACTTCAAAGTGAAGCTATAAGACGGCCGATCAAATGGAAAGGGCGTTCGGTGGACTGCAGGTATCTAGTGATTACTTTAGGTAGACTGCAGGTATCTAGTGATTACTTTAGGTAATGTCATAGCGCTCCTGTGTAATTTGTCTCTATATGGAGCACTCCGTTCTCAAAAGACAATGATGTCCTTTCCGGACGGTAATACAAAGCCAAGAAAAATTTTGCGACAAGAATTATGATAATAAAGTATTTATCTCACAGAGAAATTGCTTTACACTGTATACAACCTTATTCATAATGCATACATAGAGAACAGTACATGTCCTATATAAATAAACATAATTCAAACATATACACAGCCATTGCTAGTCACTGCAGAGCAGTGCTCCCAAGGTACTCAATTACACATGTAGAGGGTGGTGATCGGTAGAGAAATGACGATTCGAAAGCCTATAGCGTAAATCGTCCGATTCATAGCTAGGCCACAACCCCTAAAGAAGTCTTGGTCAAAACTGAATTACGTCACCATACTCGTGAAATTTCAGACTTACATGCGAGTCTTAGGCTAATGTTGCCGTCCAGAACATACCATAAATTTAAATTTGAGATTACATTTGCCACTGAAAGCATCCAGCAGGGTTCTAAACATGTTTAGAACCCGTTTACTGTTTAGTTTATTATTATAGTTTTCAGTGTTGTTCGACGGACATCTATTGTAATTTGAAATACTTCAAGCTACTAGAGGATCCTGCACCAAAATGTTCATTATTCATAACTGCCTTTTAGGTGTGAAGTTCTCAGGACGTTATCATACTACATAATTCAGTGAAGTCCTAAGCTATTCAGAGAAATGCTATTTTATGTCTGATTCCAATTTGTGGACGACAAACTGAAGCTTGGAGAAAATCGAACATAGTGCTTATAAATAAAACCAATCCGGAGTGATTTTCTTAGAAATCTGCCTCTCTTAAGATTAGTTTTACAGCATTTGGCCATTGTATATCACCAGAGATAAAAGTTCCATGTCACAGTTTCCTACCTGTAGATGTGCTTTACAAACTGTGGTGTGTGTGTCTTGTGCTCCTAGCGGTGTCCCGTGCCTGCTTGTACAGGGCAAAGATGTGTCTGGGGAATAAGGATATTTTCTCAGGCAGAATAATGTCAGGAAATAGATAACATTGTGATGCTCAACTCTTAAGGGGATCCGCCACTCTTTCATTTTAAACTAAGAATTAAAACTTTTTTTTGAAATATAAAATTAATTGTAAATATCCCTGGGTACATACATGCATGAATGTCTCTTTGTTCCAATATCTCAAATCTTGCCCCGAAGTAATCTATTTTGAGATAATTCTTAATCACTTTCCACAACAGAAAGAACTGGACCATTTCGGAATGTACGTGCACAATGTACCGTAATAGACCCAGTCCATGCACACCACAGTGATACATCATAATCTACGACGTGAGAGTAGTGAATCCCTTCAAGTAGAGTGAGTACTTTACAAAGAATTTACAAAAAAAAAAATTCAAAACAAAACAACCTAACTTTTACAACATGAC
>JAWQUT010000574.1:180836-195836 GCA_033807755.1 Ellobium chinense | reverse complement strand
CGCTTCCACATTAGCCGCAGCAGGCTTGCATAGGGGCGGATACTTCCTTTATAAAGGAACGGGTGTGAATTCCTATTTGTCAGATTGCAGGAACCAAACAAAAGTGGCTCACACTTCTTGTCATACAGCCATTGCATGATAGCCAGCAAAACATGAGACAGTACGGCGGGTTTTAATTTTGTCATTCAGCTATGACACCGTTCTTAAGCGTATGCTTGTATGAGGTGTGTATGTGTGAAGATGGATAATAATGTACATGGATGGACAAATGTGTGTGTAAGAGGAAATCATGGGATGGATGGATGGATGGATGGATGGATAGATGGATGGATGGATGGATACTGTAGTGAAAAATGGAAGAGGTTAAAGCTGAATGGATGGTATACGTGCTTGCCTGCGTACGTCCGTGTGTGTGTACGTCCCTGCGTCACTCTCTCTCTGTGTCTCTCTCAGTGTGTGTGTGTGTGTGTGTGTGTGTATGTGTGTGTGTGTGTGTGTGTATGTATGTGCGTGCGTGCGTGTTTGTGTGTGTGTGTGTGTGTATGTGTGTGTATGTATGTGTGTTTCCTTGCATGTGTGAGTGCTAACATGAGGCAGCTAGGCAGACGAGCGCACGGCGCACGCAGGTCAGGTGCTTATATATATTTGCATGTCTGTTTATGTGTCCGTATCTGTGCCTGTATCTGTGTCTGTATCTATCACCTCAGAACATTGGAACCTCACAGAGATAGTACTGTGAGTTCCCAGACTGGGTGCACCTCTCATCATTCCACGCCCAGCCATATCCTCTATACATGCCCATACAGTTATGGCTAGCAGTAACACCCGGCTCCATAATGTACCAGCCATTGAAAGTCACTGGTCGGCCACTGTAGCGATACCTCCATACTCCTTCCTGGGTTTCGTCCGTCCCTCCTAGCAAAACGATGTCAATATCCGAAAACGGATTAACGAATGATTTGATAAACATCCATTCTGTGTCATCTTCGACTTCTGCAAGGTAACCCCCGTACCTCTCACAGTCGGATTCTGCGACGCCAGCGTCCTGCCATAAAGTGATAGACAGCATATAGAAATGATTATTGAATAGGTCCGATACTCGAAACTTGTCAGACAAAATTCCTCTCAGTATTGTGAATTGCTGTTGTGAACAAGCCTGATTTGGTTGGCTCTGGTTGTTAAGTAGTTCTTTCACTTGGTCAAGCTGAGATTGAAGGTCACTGATCTTGTTGAGCAGTTCATCCAGGCTTGTTGGTTGAGACGTCACCGATTCCGTGGTCGATATCGATAAGGGGTGCCCCGTATCGTCCATCCCGTTCGCCTCGCATCGATATTGTCCACTTTCAGCGCTGGACGGTTGAGACCATTGTAGAGAGAGGTAGGCGCCATTAGCTGTTTCCAAGTGACCGGAAGCAGTTGCATTCACGGGGGACAAGTCAATCACGTGGTCTCCGGCAAAGGCATTCAGTGAGACCAGCTCAACAAACTTGTTATTCCCATCGCTAAGGTCGGCTTTGCTGACCAGCAATGAAACAATGGAAGAAAAATTTGAATCTGCCGCGTAAGTAAATGTGCAGTTCACTGTTAGCTGGTTAGTCAAGCCTGGGACAATGTCAGTCGGAGTGATGACCAAATCAAAGGATTCACCTGTTGAAGAGAAATGTCAAAACAATCGTTATAGGTATAAACTAATCAGTGTATCTAAATATAACACTCGTATATCGCTGCCCAGAAGTCATTTATCATATCCTATATTCGGTGATATAAAACATGTGTAATATTTTTTTGGTATGTCACACGGTACATACATTTGACCTTTGACCTGCTTACGGATACTTTAATTGGAAGCTTTGGAAACCTCTAAGCGTATGAATATGTGACGTCGTTTCTTTTGTAACTATTTTCACTACCGTGGGGTTTCCCTCTATCTAGATTTTTGAAAAAAGCTCGCAAATACGATAAATGTACAATTCATTTAAAAAATCTGATATCAAACAGATACTCATTACAGATCCTCTACATACGGACTAACGACAGTATCAGTTTCGGGCGGCGATATGAAGACTTAGTTTTACACCGTGGCTAAATCTGATTTCAGTGTTGTTTTTTTTTTCCCTACATCCATTACGCCTTTTAATTTTCTTAATCTTGGCCCACCTGCTTGAAACCAACGATTACAGCTTTCACTTGGATAAAACTCAAGACATTCATAACTACTTTGGGCCCAGTGTACATCTAGATGTAGGCATGTGGGGGATTTTGTAGCTGCCATGAATCCCTATAATCGCGGGAATCTCACTCTGCATCTTCTTTATGCAATTTGAAGTAGAAAGAAGCGTGGCTCCGTGAAGAAACTTGTGACGAACACGGCTCTCCAGTTACTGTATTATCACTGATAACACATCTCGTTGTAGTTGTAGAATATCGAAGACTTCAAGTGCCAACCATTTATCTCTGTGTTAGTTGAGAGAACCAGCTCAGATTTAAAAAAAAAATGAAAATGATTACCAAATAGAGGTTCACATTATGAGTGTTACTATAATGTAACAGGTAGTCGTTATGGCTGGAGAAATGGATGGACGGATGAATGAAGAAAGTAAGAATGATGGATAAATAAGATGAATGGATGGATAGAGAGATTGACAAATTAAATGAAAGATGGATGAATAGATGGATGGATGATAGACGGACCAACGGACGGATTGATTGCTGGCTGGCTGGCTGGCTGGCTGGCTGGCTGGATGGATGGATGGATGGATGGATGGATGGATGGATGGATTGATGGATGGATCCCGTCCCCTAAAGCTGGTTTCAGATGAAAGACACTCGTTTTCTGTGTTAACACAACTTACCTCGGCAATGAGGAAAAATGAGAAGAGACCAGAATATAAAAACACGTGAGTTTGTCAATGCCATCTCCGCTCAGCTGGAGAGAAATTTCTTCAATAAAATAATGAGGAAAACAAAGAGAATTATAACATCGAAGATAAGTTTCTTGTGTTCAGTGTGTTGTCCTCTTCATCCATTTGTTCCTTTTATCTTCCGACTGGAAGTGTTATACCGAACGCCCCCAATTTGGTCGACTTGTCGTGATTACAACTTCCTGTCAACTAAGCATTTCTGAAGTTTTGTTTTAAAAGACGGTATATTCCACTGCTTTGAGGCGCATATACAGTTTTTTTAATAACAATGTTTAAAAAGTAATTTCAAAAATGACCTACATTTTGGTTCAGGAACACCCAGGGCATGTGCTGCTTTTCGCACAGCAATACAGGCGCTGTCTCAATCAGTCGAGTAATAGCAAGTAATATTTGCGATAAGAGAATTCTGTTTGTTTACAACAATACTTGGAGACATTGCCTAATTACAGCTCCTTTTATTATGTTGCGATAAAGAGAAACCAGTTTTTTTTTTTCTTTTGGTCAAGGGTTTGAAAGGTTAATTTGTAATATGGAACAGGCCATATCTTTCTTATATGATTTGATTTAAAGTTGACTCGGGATTTTAATCTACATTATTATTAACATAACATCACCACCAACAACAACAACAACACATCTTCAATTTCACTTCCATTCATAGCATGAAAGGTGGAGGGAGAATGGCNGGGGGGGGGGGGGGGGTAGGAGTGGGGATTTTAACTTCTTCACTTCTCTTCTCTTCACTTATCTGCTCTTCTCGTCTCTCACACCACAAGAAAATGTCTCTAAAGCGAGCGCGGTCTGCGTTGACTTTAAGGCAGCGCGGACCTTGACCTTGATACCACAGGGTGGGATCGGGGAGAAAGGGGAAGGGCATAGAGGCCTAGGTCCCCTTTTCCCTCTGCTGCCTGACCCACCTTAAATATATTAAGAAATTCTGGTTTAAAAACAAGCAAACAAAGGTGACCTAATTTCAGCTAGAAATGGCTCAGGCTGCTCTTTTTGAGTACCCTCTCTAATTTAAAGAAAAAAAAAATCCTGCAGGAGCCTGCTCACGTACCCCTCACCCTTTCCCGTACGAGAACACTCTGACGTCTTGTGACAAAACGGCACATAATGC
Source organism: Ellobium chinense (assembly GCA_033807755.1). Taxonomy (NCBI): domain Eukaryota; kingdom Metazoa; phylum Mollusca; class Gastropoda; order Ellobiida; family Ellobiidae; genus Ellobium; species Ellobium chinense. The sequence goes on along the minus strand of JAWQUT010000574.1, from coordinate 191,795 downwards.
TGTATGATTTATAGAACGCAGGTACTTTTTGGCTATAAGTAAGATTGGCAGAACTCCTGACTCTAGCCTTGCGCCAAAATAGAACACATTCATCCCAGCATACACCCTTCACTTATCCTCTGTTTTCCTCGATGATATGAGCGCAGTTGGATAACCTTGCCCAGAGTTGATTGCACTCTTCATGTCACCGTGTTTCTTGAAAGGCTTATGCCGTTTTTTTTTTCACACTTCCGCGAGAACTCGGAGGAAACTCATGACAAAACTAAAAAATAGAAACGGATATCTTCACCATCGCAGTTTTGCCGGGCGAATGTTGGCGCTTTTTTTTTTTTTTTTCAACAACATGGGCTTTGCTCTCATATTAAACAACACGATGTGAAGCAACGGGACCGAATGGATGTGGCGTTGTTCTTAAGATCTAAGAGACGTGGGTTCGATTCTCGTGTCGTAAGTGCCCTGGGAAAGCATTTTATTCACATTTTCCGTAGCCCATCCTTCAGTACCTGCCTATAGGCATTGAAAGATATTGTCAGAATGCAAGTGTTCAGCGTCTTGAGATGGCAGCGGTACTATATTATACTCCCCAGAAAGTTGAGGAAGGCCTAGAGTGATCTTGCCTACTGGGGTAATAATAGTGAGAAATCGCGTGAGCGGCCATTAGCCTGGATACGAGACTTATAAGAACCGCGTTATTATTATTATTTTCACCCTTATTCAATAAAGGCTTAAGTCTGAATTGAGCCGTTCTCGAAGCGCAGTGGCGATACAAATACTGTTGTCGGCTTTACAGACCCCGCCTGCTGCACATTCAAAGATTCAAATTCTACAAGAGTGCTTGCTACCTGTTCTTTCCTCAACACCACCCCTCTTTTTGCCGAAACCTTGCGCACACCAGGCGGTATTGTTGCTAGACTGTGATCTGTTTTACGCTGTGCAGCGGATCTCGGATGCCCGCCGTGTCACATGGTGACGTTCAGTGACCTACATTCTAGCAACAGCCTTGTGTTAAAGAGGACTATGGTTTTTTAGAAACGTTTTTTATAATATCGCCAGCAGGCAAAGTGAAATGAATGAATGCACAGAGAGAGAGAGAGAGAGAGAGAGAGAGAGAGAGAGAGAGAGAGAGAGAGAGAGAAAGATATCCCGAGACCGAAGAGAGAGAAAGGAGAGGAAGGGCTAGAGAGAAAGGCAGAAAGAAAGTCAAACGGACAGACAGACAATCGGCAAGCAGAGAGAAAGAGAGAGAAGTCTAAGAAAGAGAGAGAAAGACAGACAGACCGAGAAAGGGCTAGAAATAGAGGACAAACAGTCAAACAGACAATTGGCAGGCAGAGAGAAAGAGAGGGGTCGTATAGGAGGGAGAGAGAGAGAGAGAGAGAGAGAGAAAGAGAAAGAGAGAGAGAGAGAGAGAGANGAGAGAGAGAGAGAGAGAGAGAGAGAGAGAGAGAGAGAGCGCTGTATGCATACGGAGAGCGTAACATAGCGCTAAGTTTAATTGGTGTATCTTTGTTCGTAGAAGGAGCACTTTTTAATCTCGATGAGGACCCAGGATTTTTTGAGAGATTTGAATATAATGGTAGGTACGCTGGGAACTCTCGATGCATTTTGTTTTTCGTTTCCTACGGCTGTTCGAAAGCTTCTTTTTCTCTAAGATTCTTGTTTGTATGTCTCAGTCAAATACTTTGTTTGATTATGAAGTGTGTCAAGTTTAGATAGGGCCAAAGTGAGAATAAAATCGGCCATTATGCGATTCTGATAGTGAACAAAATAGTAAGATCTTATTAGGAGAGTCATGGTCCTGTTAAGAACATTTCAAATGATAGTCAGTGATTTTTTAGTATGTAGACTAATGTTTTTTTTTTTTTGCGGAGTATCTTGTTAATCTTTATGTTTTATGTGTGGTCATTGTAACCCATATGCTATAACGCTACGGTCTAACCACTTCTCCCCTTCACATCGCTATGTTGGGTGCAGCGGTCGAAGAAATCCGCATGCTAATGCCAACCATGTGGGGCGGCGTCCGAATTTTGAAACCCAGTTTCTGCTGAAAGGCTAGCAGACAATAATAGGAAGTTTTATTATTTTTAACACTGGGTCGTGCAGCTAACGAGCAGCTGGACTACTTGATGCACCTTACGATACTAGAGTTAAGAGAAACAAAAAAAAAATCAACCTGCTGATCAACGCAGCATAGCCGAATGGCTGTGGCGTCGGACTCAAGATCTTAAGGTAGTTAGTTCGATTCCCAACAATGGTTGTGGTGTAGGAGCTTGGGACAAGATTTCATTCACATTTTTTTCAGTTCACCCGTCTGTAAAGTGGGCATAGACAGTGAACGATATTGCCAGAATGCTAGTGATCAGCGCCTTCAGAATGGCAGCGGCACTGTATACTCTCCAGGGAGTTGAGAAAGTCTTAAAATGACCTGGCCTACTGGGGTAATAATAGTGTGAAGTCACTTAAACGGGCACCAGCCTGGATAGGAGAGTTATAAAACCGCATTATTATTATTACTTATCATTATTATTATTATTATTATGTGTTCTGTAACGTAGGAGTTGCACATTAAGAGGCTGGTACAGCGTTCCAAGACATGGATGTAGTAATCTGACTGTTTCATATTGGATATCATTGCAGATATTTATGTGAAACCCAATACCAGAAGCCTAACAGTCTGGCAGGGTCACTTTCAAGAAGTTGTCTGTTACATAATATCCAGCAAGACGGCAGTCGACCTCACCTGGGCGAAGGACCCTCCACAAGGCCGCAGATATACAGTGTAAGATAACCATGAATATAATAAATTACATGTATCACTTTCAGTCATAGGTAAAGGATATTTTATTTTATAATTGGATAGATGTGAGCAGTCGGAGAGTGTGTCAGGGTCACGGGTTAACACAAGGCCCACACGTGGAAGGTCGGGAATATATTCAGCCAGCAGGTATTTAATGATTAAATTGCTGTAAAAGAAATGTCCTGTGGTGTAGTGGTAACACGTTCGGACTTGCAAGCTGAGAGACCCTGGGTTCGATTCCCAGTAAAGGAATGACATCTTCTAGTGTAGATGTTTTTGGCCCTTCTCCTCAAAAATTGATCTTTCACAGTAATTTGGTAAAATCCTTGGTGACACATTTCCCAAGATAATGTCCAACAGCTTCCACAAAAAAAAAAACCAACAACCAAAATTATCATGCTGAGCTCATATTCTTTCCCCTTAATGGTAACAACAGAGAATAGAATAACATGTCTTTCCACCCGGTTACAGATACTTAAGAGCAAGTTTTTTTTTTCAAACTTTCAAGAGACGCAGCACAGCAGACAACAGTTCTTATCTTACCATAGTAACTTGTAGTTTTGTTTTTCTTACTCCAATCCCAGTGTGATATTTTCTATTCCTTTTCATTCCAGCATCAATGAAACTACAGCCAACAATGACGGAAGTTTTAAAATAAGTAGAACCTTGACATTCCAGTCATTCAACATCAATGACGCTGGAACATACACATGCACGTGGAGGCTTGATCGATCAGCTGCATCTCAGTGGCAAATAAAGCTACATTTCCAAAAACGTGAGTAAAAAGTTAGTTTGAAAATTGCCTCCAACTTGCATGCTTATAATACTTATACAGTATCGTATTCACTGAAAGAAGTACACAGTTGAATTAACATACCGACCAAATAATCCAAATAATCATTTTTAGCTGCACAATAGATTAATTGATTTATTAATCAGTTTGACCGATGGTTTCTGAGAAAACACCATTGGAATGCCAAGAGTGTTACCCTGCGCACACTTCCATTATTTATTTTGCATGACATCAAAAAGTGAGATAGGCTAACAGACAACTGGTCTTGATGGTTTAAGCATGTGTCGGCACCTTTCATCTGCTAGCTCTTCTTGCTTTATGATTATGGCATCACAAAGCATGAATAATGGCTGTGTGCACTGGATGACATTCCCAACATTCAAATGGTGTTTTCCCCAAAAATGGTTAGATAGAAGGAAAGTGTACATGGTTCAAAGTTTTTGAGAAAAATATGTGGATATATGTTTAGACTGTGAAGCATATATATTATGCACCCCTGATATTTTAAAAACACTCTTTTGTGAAACTGTTGTCCTTATTCTCCTCAGGATGTGATCCTGGTATGTATGATATAGGCTGCACAAAGAACTGTAGCTCTCACTGTAAGAACACTAACAGAAAACCAGGTATCTGTGACTACACTGACGGTGCTTGCCTTGATGGTTGTCAGAGCGGATACAGTGGAATCAACTGTACAGCTGGTAGGTTACAAATTAAAGAGCATTTTTTCCAAAGGTACATAAACACACTGTCATTAAAAAATGAGTCAAGTGTATTCAGAGTCTATGCTTTTTAGTGTTAATTAATGCAAAACAAAATTAGCTTTAAGTATGCATTCCTTCATTTTTATTGTCATTAGATAGTAAATAAAAATTCATGTGTGAAGAGCAGTGATTTCCCTTTTATGTAAGAAATATTAAAAAAACACCCATCAGGATTTGGAAAATTGCTCTTCAGTTGTACATTGTAAAGCATATTACCGAGTCAGATATTAAGATATTACAGTAGGGTTTTGATAATACACCCAACTTTCGGACCAAGCATCTTGAGGTGTTTTGTCAAAAGTTTTATTTTGTGCTATCCATAGTGCGTTCTATAAGAAACAAAGTTGGGATCGTTGAATGGAGGTATGCACAGCAGGCTGTTGTAATAACCAATTCTTGTGTTAACGGAGTCTCACGGTGTGATGTTTGACGATAGTAGGTCTTAATTCGATGATGAAGTGGAAGATGCAGGCAAAATCTGGTGGTAAGTTGGACAAATACAATTACTTGATTGTCTTATCATTGAACTATCCAAATCTCTCACTTTGTATCTATGTTTGGAGTGGCTGGATAACAAGTTGATTAGTATGAGGAGTGGAGAAAAGGGAAAGATCATAAATTGTATATTACTTTTCACACTGAACCACTCAACTCGTATTTTGCTTTGGAGATATAGAGTATCGATGCAGTGCACTAAATTGGGCTATGTGTCATTGTCCATAGCTCCTGTTCTTTTTCAGTTAAAGATGAAATATCTGGTACATCTTAGACTAAATCTTAATTTTTGCACGAGGTGTCTCATTCACTAAATCCAAATGCATGAGCGAATTATTGATACAAAAAAACCCCAAACAACCCACAAACTTATTTGAGTAGTTTATGATGGAAAATCCACGTCTTTTTGAATCAAATTATGCACACATCATGTAAGCCCCTGTGGATAAATCTTGAAATTGTAATAAATCTTGATAAACTTCTTGTTTTCTTCTGCAGTCTGTGCGTATGGGTACTATGGTCCTGACTGCATTCATGCCTGTAGTGAACATTGCAAGGAAATCGGGAGTGACACCTCACCTTGTCAGCATGTCAATGGTACCTGCCTGGCTGGATGTAAACCTGGCTACACAGGAGCTTTGTGCACAACTGGTAAGATCAGGATAAAGATCTAGATTATATGTTATGCATATACTATCTTTCTATGAACAATGCAGCAGTTTGTGTTATGTGAAAAACGCAGACGGTTTGCAATATTCGTTTATTGGGCAAAGTTGCTGCTTTTTTTTCATGTGTTTAAGGGATAAAATGTGTTGCACTAGTGCCTGTCACCCATGAAAGGCATGCACAAACAGTGATACTTAAGGCACAGAGCATTCTTTTCTCCACAGTCTTTATGGTTTGCCTCAGTTCCACATCAGTTATCCAGCTGTATTCGTGAAAGAAAATAGTAAACGATTATGGTTATCGAACAAAATAATGTTGTTCATGCTGTTCTTGAAGATGTGACTTTTGAGATCTGTGTTCAGTGCAATTATTTCATTGAGTTAGTCGTGAAAAATGCCAACATGAATTTGAAAAAAAGTGGGCACCCAAATCCATCATGGCATTTTTCATTAAATGTGCTGCTAAAATTATTTGCAATTTTAATGAAAAATGCAAGAGCTTTGCCCGATTGTTCAAAATGTATGCTTTTTACTTACAATGCAAATTACTGCATTTTTCATGAAAAACGCAGTTTCACAAATTGTGCATAAGATATACAAAACAATTACATGTAATATTTTACTACGATATATCACTATGAAGGCATTGCTCCATTTCTTAGAGTGTTTAAGTAGTCTAAGTCCCTGTGAGCAAACTTTTTCCAGATTCAGATAAAGATCAGTTGAACCACATTGAGCTTTCATACATGATATTTTTAGATATTTGTTGGAAGTAAGCATTATTAGCATTCTTACAGAGATCATAAGGAACGAACAATCCAAATGAACTGAGAGTGATTAGAGTGAATAAATAGGAACCAACTCATCAGCTCCTCTGTCAGAGGAAGTAAAAAAGGGAAAATATCCTGTTTAACCCTTTAAGTGCAAGTGTTCATTTTTTTTCTGTATAATATTATCTACTTTTGTGTATATGTTTATTATTGTCACATATATTATGTACATTTATGATTGAATGAGATGTATAACATTGTACAACACTGTAAACGAGCTTCCCTATGGGGTCAGTAAGATTCCTGTTTTAATCATTCTTAATTTTTATATTTTTTTTTCACATCATCTGAAGGAGGCAAAATGTTCAGAATGTAGAATTAAACAAAATGCTGAAACTTTTACAATCTCGTTTTGAGATACATGTAGCTACTCAATTCAGTATTTTTTGTGGTGTTTCTTTAAATTTCAGCAGCTGCATCAGAATCTGGACCCAGTACTGGAGTCATTGTTGGCAGTATTTTTGTGGTCTTTGTGATGATTGTCCTAGGTATCCTTATCTACCACTATCGCCGGAAGATCTGTTCTGTCTGTGGATGGTCAAAAGGTATTTAATTCTTGTGGTGCTGTGCTAGAGCCAGATCTTACCTTCACCGCACTACACTGGGGGTGACGATAGAATAAATTCACATGCCAGCACCAACCACGTGAGGCGGTGGTTGAATTTTGCAGCCCAGTGTCAGTTGATTGGCTGGCAGACAAAATATGCTGTCATTATCTGTAACAATGATCATGCAGTCAGTGGGAGGCTGGACCTGAGGTGCCTCACGCTGTGAGAGTTAAGAGCACAGTGTGATCATCATCCCTGTTTTTATGGAATTTAACACTCATAGTGCGAATTGCATTGGGCTGAGTCTCCGGCTGGCTACGTGACCATTGTTAGGGATAATGACCATTGCACGTGTTGTCTATCGGCCGACCAGATGCCACTGGTGTGCAAAATTCTACCGTTGTGCCCAGTGTTCAGCAAGAAGATGCATTGCAGCGTTCAAATGTAGCAAGTGGATGGTAGAATATATTCTATTATGAAGGTTAACACTGGGATCTCCTACCTTCGTAAGATATCTATTAACTATTACTTGGGTCCAGCCTCTAGCTGCCTGCGTGGTCACTGTTACAGATAATGACCGTTGCAAGTGTTGTCTCCAGGCAGGTCAGGTCACATTCAGAATTCTACCACTGTACTCAGAGCTTGGAAAGGAGAAGTATATAATAGTCTGTTGTCACATTCAAGTGAAGCAAGTGGACGGTAGAATAAATTTCATCACCTTATCATAAGGGTTAAAACCTTGTGTACCATGACCTCTTCCTGTTAATGACCTTTTCAATCTCAAGATTACTTCCTTGATGCAAATTTGTGGCATGGTCTAGCTGCATTTTCACAACACTGGTATATCACTATAGAGTGAAGTCAGATGCATTATTGTGACCGTGGTATACAGACTAGTAAGTGATGTTGTGAGCTTCGACTGGATGTTCCCTTACCGCCATTGTTCAGCCGATAGTGACAACGATATGTGTGTTTGGGTAGTAAAGAGTTTTAGCATGTATGAAAAGTGCATTGTGATATTTACTCAACATAGTTTTATCTACTGAATGTTCCTCTTCTACTGCTCAATATGTCTTTTATTCTCTTTCTTATCCTGTCTATCTCTTTCTCTCTGACTCTGATTTTGCTTTGTGTTGGATAAATTCTCCCTAGTGTTCAAATGATTTGTCCATTTAAGGCATATTGATTTTTATGAACACATGTGAGTTTTCTTAAATTTTGATATCTAGTTTCTACTCCAGGAAATGAAAGAAAATAAAACATCTTTAGCCATTATTGCAAGCTTCCTGTTACAGCCGATTATTAATTGATGTAATGTGGCAGGCAAGAATTTTGATGAAAAACACACAATAGTGATCAGGATAAGAAAAAAAATTCTAATTTGGTTTCCAGTGTAAATGTTTTTTTCATGCAGAGAAATGGCTAACTCTCCCAAAATACAGAACACCTCGAAAATCAGCATTTTAAAAGAAAATCAAATTTGAGGCTACTCACTCCACCAGCCCCCCATCCCCAACTTTTATCAATTTTGTTTTGTCAGACCCTTTATTTTTTATTTCTTAAAGCGGATCCTGAAAGAGAACTGTTCAATCCAACATCAGATTCAACTACTGTTTTTGCCAGCCCACCTACCATCCCTCCTACAACCACAGCAACAGCAACTACACCATTGGGTGGGTATATTATACTATTATCCAGTCCTAAATCTGGCAGTCTGTCAGAATGAGGTGTAAGGTGCCTTTTAACAAAATCATGATGAGGTCCATTGCCCATTGAACTCCAGAGTCCTTTTTTTTTTTTTGTTCTCACCATTTTTTTCAGCCGTACTCTTTATTTATCCATTTATTTCTGTCATTAAACTCCCCCCCCCTTTTTTTTTCTTTTTCTACATTTTGTTTTTATTTATTCATTAATTCGGCTATTCATACTCCCACATACTGTACATTGATTTTGCTCATTCATTAGCTCAGTATTTTGCTCCATTCTCTTATTAATTTGTCCATTCATTCACCATCCCTTAATCTTCATATAAATATTTGACAGGAAATATGGTGCAGAATGTAAAGGGGACACAGTGACAGGAATGATGCATGTTCACAAAGAGACTGAGGGCACACCTATTCTATAATTTCTAAATTTATCCGTCCAACCAAATTTTGATTTTATTCCTCACAAATAATTATACAGACGTGCACCAGGTCTGGACACAGCAATCTACATCTGCAACAACCCCTGCATCTACCATTGTCCCCATCGCTGCACCGCAAACCTATACAACTCCAGCTTTAAATCCTGGCCCCATTTGTACCAGTGGCGACACCAGGCCTGCTGCTCAGATTAATGTTTTCAGGGGTAAGTTTTCATGGGCTTGTGATAAACTGTGTCATATATTTATCCACAGATCCTGTCCTATTCTCTATAGCCCACATACAGTAGAGCACAAATAATGCGTACACCTCGGGACCAATAAAAGCCTACTATTACTACTAATTAACAAAAATACCTGGAACAAACACTGGAACCTAAAGTAGAAAAATTGGGACCAAAAATATTGTTCTTAGTATCCATTTTTGTTCACTAAGTGTGTCTGTATAAGAAATTTGACCGGTACAAATATTGTTTAATGATTTTGGTGGCGCCAGTACTACACAAAATTCAAGAAATCTGGGCATTGCTGCAAAAAAAACCCCACCAAAACAACAACTAGATTACTGAATGTAAATCATCACTTAACTGCAATATCCTAGTAGTGTCCAAACTTCACATTTTACAGGAGAAGCAAAAGGCACATAGCAAATCCTTAACTGTACACTCTTCTTGATAGCTTCTGTTATTATATACAGCAAACCTGAGTGCTGTTGATGATGATAATGTGCATCCTGCATCCCCTATAATCCCTTGCTCAACTGCCCGTGGACCATAGCAACGCAATATGCTGTAGTAAGCTCTACCTGGTGAATGTAGTGATGAAGTGTAATGTATCCAAGGTCAGTCTGTTTAGTTAGAATTTACTGAGCTATATGTGAGCAGTCATCGGGAAGTATGTCAGAGTCACTGATGAACACCAGGCTCACACATGAAAGTTAGGGAACTTATTCAGGCAGTAGGTATATAAGAATTAAACTGCTGTGAAGTTAGTGTCCCTGTGGTGTAGTACGAGTAGTAATACATTCAGACTTGCAAGCTGTGAGACCCTTGGTTTGATTCCTAGTGGGGAAGGGAAATGTTCTAGTGTTTGATATTTTCAGCATTTTCTCTCAAATTTGATGTTTCACAGAATTTGGTAAAATCCTGAGTGACACACTTTCCTAGAAGTGTGTAACATCTAAAAAATTAGCAGATTGGGCTCACATTCCCCTCCTACCTTAATAATGGAGAATATTATATGTCTTGCCACTCCATGGCATATTGTTGAGAAAAGGAATTTTTAGAAAATCATAGCATTGATAACAAAATGATAATATCATTAAGTGTATATAACCAGCTTGGTTGTTAATGTGTATTACTATAAATAAATGTGACTGATATTTTAATAAAACCGTCACTTCACAGAAGTGGCCATAGTTAACCACATCAACATCATCAATTATAGAGTCTGTTATGTTTTGAACATAAATGTTTTTATATGTCGGCAGCATGAGGACATAAATGGAGTTTTATTGATTTTTTGCTCAGCGCATTGTTGGGATTGAGTATTAGCTTTTGCATTAGTGACATTTAATGAAATGACTGAACATTTGCATGCACATATTCTCATATGAGTGTGTGAAGAAATATTGCTGCTGGAGTGGATCAAATTTCATTTGTCAGAATGACTACTTCGACACTTCTTGAAGGCTAGTTCGACACTTCTTGAAGGCTAGTTTGACACTTCTTGCCAAGTCAATAGTGAGGAAATAGTTTGGTATGTAGCTGTCACATATCAGTCAGTATTACCATCTCTCCAGGGCAAACACCTGCTGACCGCTCCCGGCCTCCCAGCAGAGTCATGCCATCACATTCACCAGTCGCCTCCACACCTACAGCATCAGCTGTAGATCCAAGATTTGACAGTGTTGCTGGTGCAT
>JAWQUT010000574.1:165544-178595 GCA_033807755.1 Ellobium chinense | reverse complement strand
AAAAAAACAACTGATCACAACAAGGTCGGCCGCTACTAACTCGTAACTGCAACATTCTCGAATCATGAAGGACCGGAGCCGCGTGCGGTCCAGGGCCGTATAACAAAGAAAGGGGGGGGGGCGCTAGCCTAAATAAACAACAAGCATCACAAATGTTACAGTGAGTGTAACTCAGTGAACATTCAGCCATTTTCTACTACTGCTCTCCTTTACAGAGGCCCAGGATCATCATATCAAAACTCTTCAAGCAACTATTGGTGAGTGCACTCACTACACTTTGATTTTCAGCACAGTACTCTGTTAACTGAGATGTCCCAGTATTTGCAATTAAAGGTGGAGGGGGGGAGGTGGTGGAGCAACCAGACTCATTCCACATTTACACGCATCTGTATCACCCTTTAACTTGATGACATGGTATATATGGAATGGAATGGCAAGGAATATAAACTTAGTCTGATAATTTTTTTCCAATGTTATACAAATATCATTAGGGAGTTTACCAAATCACTGTGAAGAATCAGTTTTGAGGAGGAAGGCCGAAATACTTGACACTAGATAATTTCCTGTCTCTGCTGGGAATCGCATCCAGACCTGCTGAAAAATTTGGCCTAATAATGCCAACTTGGCAATTCTGGGTTGCAAAGGTGGGCAATATTTGATTGGCAATAGGCAATAATGATGACTTGTCAACCAGCTTTGTCTTTTGCTGTTACCCATCATAGGACTGCATTCTCATATTACCCAGCTTCAGTCTACAAAAGATTCTCTCTAAATTTATCCCATAGGGCTTCAAGGGGCCACTTTAGGACAATGATACATCTTAATGATCCTTCCTTGCTACTTCAGGGTATCTTGCCAAATCTAAATCCCATATTTTCTTTTTCTTTTTTTGGTTGGACAAACCCACAAACCCAGTCACAAATTAAGAGATTAATTAGATTAGCAATTTTTAACCTTTGAGTAAAGGAAATTATCCTATTGGAAAGTGGTCTTATGCTCTGGAATGATTATAAAATATTAGTAAAGGAAATGCACCAAAGAATTTGAATAAAAACTGTGTGACAGCATGTAAGTTTGAGAATTTGATATTGAAATTATCATTAATGGATTTTTTTTCTCCTTGTTTTATAATTTGTGCATTTGTTTAATGCAAAGTATTATTTCATTAACCTGCAAACCTAGTTCTATTACATTAAAAAAAAATGATGAATACAGTGTTATGATTGCATCACATACTAATTTTTTCTTCTTCATTTTTTTTCAGAAGAACAGCAAAAAAATATCATAGAGGGGAAAGAAAAATGCGCTGCCCTTGCACGACAAATTAGTGGTAAGGGCAGAAATATCTCAGAAATTGATGTCACCTGATGAAAAACAGCAGTCTGTGTATTAAACATTTTGACGAGGAATATATAGCTATCACTTGTTTTCTTGTAGAATCCTCTTTTTTTATTATGTTGTTTCTAAACTGGTGCTAAATAATAGGCATTCAACCAATTATCCTTCCTTTTTCTTTGTCTAATATTTAATATCATAGTTCAGGCAATAATCTATTGTAGTTAGTATTGTCTGGCATATGTCACACTTTTCAAATCAAATACGTCTATGTTAAGTAGAACCTTAATATAATCTCTGTATGGTTTACACTTAGTCACAAGGTATAGGGCCTACATGGTAACAAACTTCACCATTTTTGGCCAATACATTCACAAAGTGGAACCAGTTTTAGGGTATTTGCATACTGTAAGTCAGAAATGCATCTGGAATTTCACCCATATGATGTTACGCTAAAACCATTCATCACCTTCACTTGATCATGCTGGATAAGATGGTAGGATTATTGAATTCACATGCCAGCACTAATGACGTGAGGTGGTGGTCAAATTTTGCAGCCCAGTGTCAGCTGAATGAGGGACACCTTGCACTACTGGAGTTAAATAACTCCTATTGTCTAGGCCAAGTGAGACATTAAGCTTATTGGCACATGCAAGTGGCATCAAGTCACATAATTCATGATGATGTATCCTATCCAGTCTGCCCATATACTACAACAAAGTCAATTTCGTGTGGAAAGTGCCTAACAGTACCATTCCATTTTATGTGTTATAGTAAGGTTATACAACGCAAAAATATTTTGTTTCAATGCTTATCTTACAAGAGGGAAAGAAGAGACATACTGGTACATTAGGAAGGTGTACGCGGTAAGGAGATATATGTAGTCACAGGATATTTAATACTGAGGTCTTACTGTACACTTTATATTTAATAATAAATACCATTCTTGTTGTCTAACTCTGAATGTTTGATTCCGCACAGTTTCAGATAATTTGTATTTATAGTTTTGAATGCGTCTGTAAATGAAACTAAAATTGTGTTTATTTTCAGAGATGCATACCAATGAAATCAACAGACTGACAGAGGGGATTGATAAACTAGAAGAAATATTGGAGAAAATAGAAAACATGCTCAGTAAGTGTTTGACCCATTCAAGGAGGTGATCAAACATGTGTGGGAAAGACTGTGCTAAGAAAAACTGTATACGCGAATGCTTAAGATGCCCCAGGAAAAAGATTATTGAAGAATGGCTTATCTACGGTCTTTTGACAAAAGGGCTTATGCTGGTTTTTCCACCAAAATAGTTTTGTTGTACACTCATGATCTGTAATTCAAAACCCAACTCCAAACAAAGTATTTTAGTAAAACTGAATTCCCTTGATGTATTGACAGAAATTTAGATCCTGATTTTGTGAAAGCAAAGAGTTATTTTCAAACATAACCATTTGGTTTCCTTAAAAGCAGTTGTGACAAAGATAAACCTTTGTGTCTGAAGATGTTAGATATGTTCTGAGTAGAGTGTTTTGCCATGCTTAGCATTGGATTCAAACAGCTGGAAAGACTGTGGGAAACAGAGAGAGAGAGAGAGAGAAAGAGAGAGAGAGAGAGAGAGAGAGAGAGAGAGAGAGTGAGAGAGAGAGAGAGAGAGAAAGATTGTTAGGTGCATATTGACTCAGTGTGGTGGAGTTGAGAATGGACAAGAATAAACTGGATAATATATCTGTTCCTATGATCTGAATAATGCCAATTCTGGCCTCAGATCAACAAGAACTGACAAACAAGTTTGCCTGCAAAATTCTTTCCCTGTCCCCCTGGTATCAGTTTGGAGTTAACCCTTAACCCTCATCTGTGCTTTTCTGCAGAACAATGTAAGGGATGATCGAAAAGGTTAACTTTCTTCTGCTCCAACTTTGTAACACAGACAGATTACCAATGTCTCACTGGGGCAAATACATCCACACACTGCCTTAGGATGACTATCTTGCTGACAGAGAGAAATATTAAAATAGAACTTTTTATGAGGACATGGGCATTTCATCCACTTCTCCAATACAATGGTGTAGAAGTGGATTTTTTTTTCATGAGGACCACATTTTTATGAAATATCAGCAATGACTTTGAATGAGGATCAAACTGTGAGAGTGGCAACTCTGTGTGGCACTGATTTGTCATTTGTCCCGTCATTTGTTAAAAACAGTTTATACCTATATTACCAGAAATGGTCTGAGCTTATTTACAAATAAACTTGTTAAACTTATTAACTTGTTAAACTTGATAGAAAAACAAAACTTGCTATAATCAATAATGTCCAAACACTCAGAGGTAGTAACCACAAATAATTCTATTTGCTCTTTGCCTCCACAAATTATTTTACAAGGAGTAAGTCCTTTGAACAGTTTGGATGGAAAGTTTGTTGGTTTTTTTTTTTCATGGAAGATGCAGATTTTCATGAATAGCGATTTTCATGATAGAAGCAGAACTCAGAAACTAAGTAGATGGATGAGAAGCTTAATATTTCATTTTCTTTTGCAGAACATGAAGGAAGTGAATCAGACTCAGGTAAGAATAAACAAGGTGACAAGGTGTTCTTTTACAGAGTTAATAATCATTAAACCCTTCACTGTTTACAATATGCGCATCTGTCTTTACCTTTGGTTCAAACAGTTCTTTGACACACCCATGAAGTGACACACATAGACATAGCTCTCCTGTGTACATGGCAGACATGTTCACACCTCCACATTACTGCTAGGCTTGTGGTCTCTCCTAGTTACAGGCTAAAGAAACAATGATAACCGAGTGACACAAGTACTTGAACAATGTGATTTAGTAATGGGATTTAAAGTATGATGATGCCAATGTGTAACTGGGTGGCATGGCATATTCTTGATTAAGTGTTTAGGGGGAGAAATGCGAGCCTGATCTGATGATGTTTTTGGAAGCAGTTCTTCCTACACATTATCTAGGAAAGTGTGTCACCAGGGATTTTTACCTAATTACTGTGAAAGATCAATTTTTGAGAAGAAGGTCCGAAAAAAACCTACGTTAGAAAATTAAATTTCAAATCGAACCCAGTGTCTCTCAGCTTGCACGTCTGAACGTGCTACCACTACACCACAAAGATGCTAACTTCACAGCAGTTTAATCCTTACATACCTACTACCTGAATATTGTTCCCTAAGGGCCACGTGTGAGCCTTGTGTTCACCAGTCCTGTGACTCTGACACACTTCCCGACAGCTCACAAATGTTTTCTACACTGTTGGTGATGTATGCTTATACACCATTCATCAACTTATAAAGGGATTCCATACTGTAATACTTTCCACACATATTATTTGACTCTCCCTCTATATTTTGACACATAGAAAAATATCCCAAAACCAAATTTGATTTTGAGAATTCTGGCAGTGAAGCAGGCTACGTAATAATATAGGTCTTTTCACACAGTAAACAGGGTAACCTTGCCCACCTAGCCACAGCCACTATGGTTTATGACAGCAAAGTCCATGTTGACATGATAAAATGCTTAACATGGGCCAAAATATTTTTCTGCCAAAACTGTGGTTGCAAAGATAGAAACTGTCTGTTTTGCTTTGATATAGAATTTCCCTGGCATTCTCTCAGAAGTTTGCAACATGACTTCGGCCATTCTCAAAGCACACTGTCAATAAAGTGAAAGAAATAAGTGCCAAATACAGCAGTTTTGCCTTTATTTTGCAGGGGAATACCTAGCTATACTCAAGAAAGAGCATCAGGGCCTGGCAGCTTTCATTGAGAAACTGAACAATGATGTGAAGAGAAAGGAGAGAGAAAATGAAGAGCTAGAACGTATTTATGGTAAGAACATGTCATCACTTTTATGGCACAGGGGCCTATGGCCTACCCATCTCAGTATTTCACCATGGATGTGACACGGGCCTAGTTACAGACAGTCACTTTTTCCTCTGGGATGACATCGATAAGTGACCTCCTGCACATGAACCAAGTGTTATTTCAGTGGTATTGCATAGATATGGAAAGTGCTGATGCCTATTTGCCATATCAACGACATAAACATCATGATAAACTTATAATATCTTGATTAGCAGACGTATGTTGAAGTTTTGTTTTTCAGTATGTATTTTCAGTTTTAAGGCATTTAATGCATTCATATCACGATGCTTTGTCAAAACAGACTGGGGGAAAAGAATCTGTGTATGAGATTTGTGGGGTTAGGAACCATTACAGTGTATGGAGATTATAAATGTTGGAACAATCCAGGTTTTTACTGTATTACCCTATTCAGCTGACATCTGGGTTTGAACCCTTCAGTGGTACGCCATGATGTAGGATGTACAGGTCTTTTCCACTTGTTAGGAATCTGAATACAGGGTCTGGGTTGTGTCATTTGGACTTTTAAATCTTGCATGTGAAAGTACAAAAGTACAATTTTTCTTCACCAGAAATTCGCTTATAGTTAAATATCTTATTCGTAATATAAGCTTATAGAACAATACATATCAAACATATAAAGACATAATACTGCGATGAAATACTTTACAAAGTCACTGCTAGTAGCCAGGAATCAGTGCTCTGTTTTCCCAAGTTTTAGAGCCAGAGATCATTTACATGTGAGTTGAGGGGGGAAATAGAAGTGAAGTATCTTTTCCAAGAACGTCTACAATGAAAACTGCCCGGCCTTTTGGTCAAACACACAAACCATAGACTTGATAGTCTTCAGTTTCTGAGTAAGATCCATAAACCACATGGCCATGCTGCCTCCCCAACAAGTCATGTAGTACACATGTAAAAGGTGCTGTTTTTGAATCAATTTTGCCAGAACAAGTTATCAAATTGAGACTTACATTCATAGATGTCCTCCATGTTGTTATTTGACATGCTTCCTTGGAAAGCATCACATCTCTACATTTCTAAGTGAGCCATAAGATCCTATTACGGCTCTTACATTATTTTTCAGAATTCATCTGTTCATCAAATGGTGTACAGATTTAACCAATGATTCAGGCTTTACAACTAATGCCATTTACAAACACAAATTCAAAAACTCTCATTTGTTTTCCCAGATCAAGATTCCAGCAAAAAAGCAAAGTCGAGATCTGAAACCAGCTCTGAACTTGATGACAGGACAGAAGCTGCAAGGTCCAGCAGTGCCCGTCCAATAGGTAGCCCCAAATTCTCCGTGCATCATAAAGAAAATTTTATACAGACAATGTCTGTGAATGAAGCAGTTATTCAGTTTCTGTGTATCATGACTACTTTTCATTTCAGAATATGATGTAAGGTACTCACTGCCTTTGTCATACATTTTTATTGTCTCTATTAAATGCTTTATTGATGATGCTGACTCACTGTAGGTTGTGTAATATAAACAAAATCACATTTATCAATCAGTTTTACATTTCACTGTGTTCTCCTCAGTACCATTGGTAATTAAGATTGAGCTTTGAGTTGCAGTTAGCAGATTTAAAGTCAATCTGCTGTGTCAAAGTGGAAAGAATCTTTCATCAATGCACTGTGTAAGATACTGATTACCAACAAAGCTTAAAGTTTGGATTTATTCACCAATGCACACAAATTAAGCGCTTGATGTTAGTTATAAATGAGCCAAAAACCAAGGTGATAAACAGAATTTTGAGGCCTAGGTACAGATTAGAGATATGAATCTCTTCAGATATAGCCACATAGTGTTTTGGAGCAAATATTTTACTAGCACATAATATTCGAAGTTTAAACCAAAACTGCCTCAAACAACATAGACCATCATGGCAGCTCAAACGAATGAATTATTAAAGCCAAAATGCTGAATTTCATGCGGGCACCACAGCATATCTATCATACCATTCTATTCTAGAAACAACTTTTTTCAACACACATAGTACCCATGAAATGATTATGAATGCATATTGTTTACTCCTTCTATCATTACTATCTAATGTCATTGTTGTTGTTGTAGTTGTTGTTGTTGTAGTTGTTGTTGTAGTAGTAGTAGTAGTAGTTGTTGTTGTTGTTGTTGTAGTTGTTGTTGTTATTGTTGTTGGTGTTGTTGTTGTTGTTGTTATTGTTGTCATTGTGTGTTTCCTAGTTTTTGCAGCCTTGTAATTGTTGACTAACGCAAGTTGATGTCTGAAAAATGAAAAAAAACAACCCCATACTCTGATGTTACCAAACTAAATAAGCTAAGCAGACAACATGCACACAGAAGCTTTTTTTGAAAGTCATAGTCTGCAAATTTTGTGTTTTTAAATTGTACCTACGTACATGTAAGTAATAATGCAATACAGTGAGTAGCTTTTTATTTGTTATTCTCCATCATAAGTAAATGAACAAGAGCATCATCTGTCTTTCTCTTTCGGCAGGTGCAGGACATGATGCACAGAACCTTGATGGACTCCAGGGAGCGCCTACTCTTAAAATCAGAAAATACACTTCTGAGTAAAAGGAACACTCAGTGGACATTAGGATGAAATCAACACTTGAAGCTGGGACATATGAATTGACAGCTAACCCCAAACCAGGCGGTCAAGTGCATAGAACAAAGATTGCTGTATTAATGATACAGTACCACTTTGCCAATACATCTCCAAATATGTATATTACGAATTATGCTCATTATTTAAGTTTGGCAGAGGCATGTGATTAGATGTCTTGCAGCCTTTCAAAATGGAGCTGAAGTCACTTTTTGGCTATGTCAAGTTACATGTATCATACCAAAGCGTAGGGTGTGTACTTTCATTAGGTGGAAAAAAAAACCGCACACACAAAAAAAACTTTCACCCGCATTATTCTGGTTTGAGATATAGTCTTCCATACAAAGGAAAATTTTGTGAGAAAAATGTTACTGAGGAACAAGTTTTCATTGTAACAGTCATGTACTGTGTTTCACGGTCACTCGGATATATCTATAATTAGTTATCATACACCCATAAAATCATGATTTTGGAGATGGTACAGACATGATTTTGTTCTCAATTTTTTGCAACAAACAAAAAAAAATTGATATTGGATGCCCCCAACCAGTTTCTTGAATATCTCAGATCTCAGATCTCGATATCTTAATTCCTTGTCTAATGACACAGGCCTCATTTTGAGTGGCTAAATTTAAACATTCTGTGATTCATGAGTTGATGTTTGTTGACAAAGGCGCACATTTACTGAGCCGCATAGTCTTTGCTTAGAAAAGGTTTTTGCAGTGCATTATACTGAACTTTTTGCCAGATGATATTCCACAAATGAGATCAAATGCAGTTTTTGGTATCATTTGGTTCTGAAACTGAGGCTGGTTCTTATTGCAATGTCATATGTCATCAAAGAGTTGAAGAAACATAAAAAGCAATAATATTGCGGAAATTTAGGAATATTTGTGCATTGAAGATTGGTTGCTCTTAATCCCATGTTCCTGTAAACTTCATTTTTATGGAATACATTTTTATGCCTCAACTGAGATGATAAGTGTATAGTGATTTAATATTTGGTTTCAGCTCTAAGACAGGGACAAACTTTAACCATAAGGGAATACAGACAAATAGCAAATAAATGATACATCTGGTTGTTTTTACTGAAAAGTGCTATTACTTTGATCTCATCCACAAGAGTGTCATTTAAGAAAAATTCATATTTTATGTTTTCACTGTCTTCATGAAGATGTGTCATCTATGCAAAATGCCTTCGTTACTATTACGTTATTACTACGGTGTTGCAACTAAATCTTACAATGTGCATGTCAGATTATTGTGAAAGAAAGTACTAATTTCTATAGAGATATTGTTTGAAACTGAGATTGTAATGCGTTTACTTGAGTATGCCTCTTTTTCGACAGCAATAATTTTGCAACTACTACACAGAATCACCTGAAAATTTACATCTGGCTCCCAGATGATACTGAGCCGATGAAAATAATTTTTGTAAAAGTTCTGGAGTCATATGTATTGATAACCTTGTCCATATCCTATATAAACAAATAACAGTGTTACTGTGGAAAAGTATTATGGCAAAATGGTGGTTTACAGTATTTGGTTTACCTGGTTGACTGAAAAAAAAACTTTCTTCTCTAATCCTGCTGTTAACAAAGAAAAGATCAGCAACCAATTTTAGTCGTGGGTAGTACAGACAATGTCTATATTTCACATAAACACATCTCATATGATTTTATATTACGAATAATAAATCCCTTTCCTTTCATAAATCGACTCATCCAACTCCACTGAGATGACCCCTTCATAAATAAGACAGGGAATCTTATTTCTTTTGTTAACGAAGTCATTACAGCAAACATCTATTCTTGCACAGCTTTTTGACCTTTACTGTCGTCAAAGAACAGAAGAATTGCATGGGAGTCAGTCTACCAGAAGATGTACAGTTATAATATTGATTTATAAGATCTGTAACAATTTAAAATCACATGCAGAATTTGAAAAAGATTAAAAACAGGGTCAGACCACATTCCCCATTTAAGCGTGGGGAGACAGAAGTGAACTGAAATTAGCAATTGTTTTAATTAGAGAGTTGTGGTTTCAACTTATTGAGTGCTGGTAGTGGGGTATAAAGGAAGGAGACAGTATGTCATCTTCAGCAGTTTAACAGTTTTACAATAGTCACATAATATCTGCAGTGAAACGGAAGTAAACTAGTCAGTTCTGGTGAATACAAGCTGTCAGAATTAACTCTCATGATGCTGGGATAGAATATTATATTCTACTGTCCTTTGGCTACATTTGAATGTGACCAAGAAAAATATAAGGGGGTGTCAGCTAGACTAGATGAGAAAGTGGTAGATGAGTGGCAATAGTGTGCACGAGGAACACGGTATATTATGTCTTTGCAGTGGATTGTATTCATGTAATATTGTATTGTTATGCATTATGTTGGCCTATGGCCTAATAAAACCTTTAAACTTGAACTTGAAACTATAAGCATCTCCTTGCAGAATGTTGGGCGGGAATGTAGAAGTTAGCATCTTAGTGGCAGCTGGATGGTTGGCAGACAACAATGTGCAATGGTCATTATATGAAACAATGGTCACGTAGCCACCCACTGTGCCTCGCGCTATGAGTGTTGGTAGCCCCATTGATCAAACATTGCTAGTCAGAAGTTCCACTCCATATATTTTGTTATGTGTGTTAATGGTAGATTGGTTAATGTTATCTGGTTATAAATCAAAATTCAAGACTCATTTAGTGTGATGAAGAAATACTGATTAGTTATTAAACTCCAGTCATGCCGGATGTTCTTGATGTTCTTGCCCAAGTTAGACTGTAGGCAAAGAGAATTATCAACATATCTGTTGATAAAATCACTCAGAAATGCTATACACCTATCAGGGTTGGGCACGTTCACGGAAAATCGGGAACTGCGTTCCGTTCTCCGTTCAGTGCCAAAATAGGGAACTGCGTTCCGTTCCCCGTTCAGCCGAGACTTTCAAATTCCGTTCCGTTCACCCGTTCCACGTCTGAGGAACTTAGTTCCGATCTCCGTTCCGTTCCGTTTACTTTTCCCGCCGAAAATAGCACGTGTTTCCGACTGCNTATGAAAACCAGTGGGCCGTCTTCCTAACCCACTGCCGCCCTCCGCTTTCTTCGTGTGTACTATATCCCACCCCTAGTTCTCTAATCTTCCGCCCTTTTCACCTGCCCATCTACGTTACCCAATGAGCCTTTATTTCGCTTTCCATAATTATTTATGGCTTTCAAGTTGGTGTTCAACTGTCAGGCATCACTCACGGTCACGATACAGTCCTCTCGATGGGCGTAGCGTTGTTTCGCGAGAGACGGATTTGAGGCGGTCAAGCCTCCTGACGCAGTCCTGGATACCAGGTGTCATCACGTCTTTATCAGTAAGGAGACACGCTTCACTTGCGATTAAAAGTGATAAGCCAGTCCTTGTTGTGTAATACGGACGGCAACAGCAGCTTCGTCGGGACGGTCTTATTTACCTGACGCCATAAAAGGGCAGGAGTGACAAACTGATCTTGCCGATTGGAAAAATGACCGTTATGAGGTCGAACGAAGCTGGTGATACTAGTGCAGCGAGTGCAATAACTGCGGAAAAAATGAAAAAAAAAAAACCCTGGTCCTGATGTGTGAACGGAATTTGAACGGACTTGAAAATGAACTTAGTTCCGATCCGTTCCCGAAAAATCACGAACTCCGTTCACGATCGCGTTCATAATGAAACAACGAAACTCCGTTCGCTCCGTTCACGAAACTGGAACTAAGTTCCGGAACTTAGTTCATATGAACGGAGTTCCACCCAACCCTGACACCTATCCACAAATTCACAAATACACCAATACACACGCAGAGACGCACACAAAAAAACATACACACGCGTTGGCATGCAAACTGCTGCATATGCCCATATAATATATTATAGTAGAACTTGATATAAAATATGTCCTTGATATACTTTTTAATCGGGACATTTTTTATATTTGAGCTCCTCCTCATCAGTGAAATGATAGAATAATTATGAGTCTGTGGATTTAATTAAAACAAAGTTGATCTTTACTTATTAAATGAATAGATACTTAAATTCGGGATTTCACTGTATGTTTACACAGAGAGATAAAATCAGTCTTTATTTACTCTGAAGGGAATTTACAATGTTATGTCCGGCGGTTAGTATCAGTATTACCCATTAATCAGCTACACGTGGGAGAGGAGAAAGGAGAAGTCAAGAGGGTCATCTTACTTATGTACTGTACAATAGCACCTCTGTATTATGTCATTATATTAACGGGTATACCTCATTACTTAGTATGGATTTCACATGCACGTATTCACATTTACGAGGTCCATCCCAATAATAAGTTTCCCTACCTTATAAACTTAAGACGGCTTGTGACAGGCTGATGAAACTTGGCACATTTGTACATTGCGTCTTTAGAAAATTCCCTGTAAAATTTTGTGCATCATTGCTGAACGGATCTGAAATGAGCTTCCTTTTCCTGTTGACAGTTAGATCACAATGGCCGGCATGATGAATGCTCAGAAAATGGAGGAATCATTCTCGAGATATGACATTCGGGTAATCATAAAATTTTCAATTCTTCTGGGTAAGTCAGCCCCTGAAATACACACAGATCTTCTGACTGCTCTAGGAGACCATGCTCCTTCCATTCAAACTATTAGGAAATGGATGAGAGCCCTTTCAGAAGGGCGCGTGGACATGGATGATGAAAGCCGGACTGGGCGGCTTCTCACAGCATGTGGAGATGCAGGAATCTCCGCTGTTGAGCAATCTTTAGCTGAAGACAGGAGAAAATCATGTGAAGAGATGAAGTGCCCATTTCAAAGTCTTTAGTTTACCGGGTTCTTACGGAAAAACTTGATAAGAGGAAAATGTTCTCAAAATGGGTTCCCTATTTGTTGACGCCAGACCAAAAAGAGTCCAGGGTGAGATTCTCAAGGCAATTCATCCACAGATTTCAAAGAGAGCGCAACAAGGTTTTAGATCGAATTGTCACAGTCGATGAAACATGGGTTTATTCGTGGGATCCAGAAACAAAAAAAAACCAGTCTGCTGAGTGAAGAAACAGTGATGAACCTCGCCCATAGAAAGCACGTCAAAGGCAGGGGGTCTCTGAAGGTCATGCACATGTTCTTTTTCGACACATCCGGTATCATTTTGCAATGGCCAATTCCTGTCGGCACCACTGTCAATGCCCAATATTACAAAATGGTTCTGCAAGATAAACTGAGACCAGCCATCAGAAAAAA
>JAWQUT010000574.1:150984-164316 GCA_033807755.1 Ellobium chinense | reverse complement strand
TACGAGGTCCATCCCAATAATAAGTTTCCCTACCTTATAAACTTAAGACGGCTTGTGACAGGCTGATGAAACTTGGCACATTTGTACATTGAGTCTTTAGAAAATTCCCTGTAAAATTTTGTGCATCATTGCTGAACGGATCTAAAATGAGCTTCCTTTTCCTGTTGACAGTTAGATCACAATGGCCGGCATGATGAATGCTCAGAAAATGGAGGAATCATTCTCGAGATATGACATTCGGGTAATCATAAAATTTTCAATTCTTCTGGGTAAGTCAGCCCCTGAAATACACACAGATCTTCTGATTGCTCTAGGAGACCATGCTCCTTCCATTCAAACTATTAGAAAATGGATGAGAGCCCTTTCAGAAGGGCGCGTGGACATGGATGATGAAAGCCGGACTGGGCAGCCTCTCACAGCATGTGGAGATGCAGGAATCTCCGCTGTTGAGCAATCTTTAGCTGAAGACAGGAGAAAATCGTGTGAAGAGATGAAGTGCCCATTTCAAAGTCTTTAGTTTACCGGGTTCTTACGGAAAAACTTGATAAGAGGAAAATGTTCTCTATTTGTTGACGCCAGACCAAAAAGAGTCCAGGGTGAGATTCTCAAGGCAATTCATCCACAGATTTCAAAGAGAGCGCAACAAGGTTTTAGATCGAATTGTCACAGTCGATGAAACATGGGTTTATTCGTGGGATCCAGAAACAAAAAAAAACCAGTCTGCTGAGTGAAGAAACAGTGATGAACCTCGCCCATAGAAAGCACGTCAAAGGCAGGGGGTCTCTGAAGGTCATGTACGTGTTCTTTTTCGACACATCCGGTATCATTTTGCGATGGCCAGTTCCTGTCGGCACCACTGTCAATGCCCAATATTACAAAATGGTTCTGCATGATAAACTGAGACCAGCCATCAGAAAAAAAAAGCGACCTGGGCTTCTGCAATCTGGAGTCATCTTCCATCATGACAATGTACCTGTGCACACTGCCAAGATGATCACCGAGCTGTGGACCAATACGAGTGGGAAGTTTTGGAGCATCCACGCTATTCTCCAGATCTGCCCCCTTGTGACTTTTGCTTCTTCCCAGAAGTGAAAGAGCACATTCGGGGCCAAAGATTTGAGTCAGAAGAAGACATTATTTTTGCGACACAAGCAGCCATCAAACAGCTGGACAAAGTCTCTTACCAGTCTTACGTCACTGCATTTGACGGCTGGTTGCGGAGAATGCAAAAGTGCATAGACAATGGCGGTTGCTACGTTGAATAGATCATAAAATGAAGGTATGCTATGCCAAGTTTCATTGTTCTTGATCATTTTGTTTCTGAGTTATTGAGGAGGGAAACATATTTTTGGGATGGACCTCGTAAGTCCGTGATAAGTACAATGTATACTTTTTTCATGCACCAAGGGCATATGATACATGGACACCTCGATTTAAAGTATATTTTTGGTGCATGGAAAAAATCCACTTATTACTAAGGTCTTGTTAATGTCGAATCCACGTCATATATGAGGGAATAATAATGAATCCGTGCATGACAAATTCATATTTAATAATAAGGTAGGCCTGAGCCAGCTTCTAAGAGTATACAGATCCGTCCTCCCTTTCCCAGAGCGAGCAAGTCAGCAGACTGAGATAGATCCATGGTTTCCATTAATTTGGTGACCCTACAGAAGCATAGTTTGATGAATTAGATCTAGGTCATCAAAACAATTTTAGCCCCAAAGACGTCATTTTTCCAAACTCCACAAAGAGCTGAATAACTAGCCTCGGCCGATGTTCTGCACCAATATGCACTTTGACCTCTTAGCCTTGTCAGGTGTAGAACAAGGTAGTAACGAAGCACTTAGTAACAGAAGTTAGGAGTGAGCATACGCTAACAGATGCTCACACAAAGTAGGATAAAGAGGAAAGTGCTCAAGGAGACAAATGCAGAGAGAAAATGGAAGAAGGAAAGAAAGTGATGTGGTGGGAATCGAACCCGCGACCTCTGCATCGTTTTGTTGTGTCTTGGAAAAACGTTTTGCAGAGTACGGACCGCATAGGCACCGTTTTGTTGGAAGACGCGTTTTGTACTGACGAGAAACATTTTGGTTTGCCTTGAAGAAAGGTTTTGTTTTGCCTTGAAGAAACGTTTTGTATTAGAGACATGTTTGTGGACTCTAATAGCAATAAATAACCATATTGTACTTTGTAGTCTATGTGAACATGCAAGTGTTTGTCAACTTCTTGATGGAGTGAACTACTGTTTTCATGGTTACTGTGGCTGGGGTGTTAGACTTCCTTCCCAAGTGTCATACCCTAACCTAGAGACTTATTTACCACCGTCATCTCCCCAAGAAGATGACATAGGTGTAGTACAAGGTGGAAACGGAGCACTTAGTAACAGAAGTAAGGAGTGAGCAGACGCAAACAGATGCTCACACAAGGTAGGATAAAGGGGGAAGTGCTCAAGAAGACAAACGCAGAGAGAAAATGGAAGAAGGAAAGAAAGTGATGTTGTGGGAATCGAACCCGCGACCTCTGCGTCTGCACCCCTAAGACCACCATTTATCATCACCATTAAATTTCATGTATTCGATTCATCCTGATTCATTTTCGCGGGGACCCTTACACACCCGGTTCACCATAATATCATCTTTCACATAAATATTGATGTAGAGGTGCTTCCAACTGAATACTAGTGTAGACCGGTGGAAAGGTAGGGAGGGCACAGATAAGGCGGGGCGTCTTTTCCATAATATGCCCTAGAACTCCTGTAGGTATGAAGATGCCAACAGCACCTGGCATAAAAACATGCAATTTTAAATAGTTCCTATAAAATCAGAAAATTGGCCATGGGGAGGGGGGGNNGGGGGGAAGGGGTTGAAGGCTTAGATTGGTGCAAATATATGTGTGGACTCAGAATAGGTGAGGTTTAGTCACTCAAATATAAAATTTGTGGTTGTTGCTAGGTGGGCAAGGTTACCCTGTTTACTGAGTGAAAAGGCCTAAAATATTAGGTTGTCTGCTTCACTGCCTAAGTTCTCAAAATCTAACTGGTTCAGGTGCACTTTTCTTTGTGTCAAAATTTGGAGGAAGAGTTAAACAACATGTTTTGGAAAGTATTTTGATAAGTTAATGAGAGGTGTAAAACCTAATATAGCCAACAGTGAAAAATACATTGGCATCTTCATACTGTAGGCAATCCCACACAGGCCAAATATGCACTTCTTGGTGATATGAAAACAAGGTACTGGCTCTCTTGCTTACCTCTATAGTTTGCTAATTCTTCTAACGATATCACAAAAAGGACGTCGCCCTCATTGGGGCTTATCAGTTTTGAAGTTTATATATTTACTACTCATTTTGTCGTTTCGTTGTTCAGCACAGCAAGGAACATCACACTAGAAATTACTAGGTAGTAGAGTCCAGACAAGTAAACTTCAAAATGCTACACACACAATAGTTCTTTAAGGGCACGTGCGGCAGAACTAGGTGATTTTCATTAATAAAGGGAACTTTGTCATTTTGGGGTGAAAAATGGGTCGCGTAGGGCCAGGAAGGAAGATAAACTGGTTTTTTTTTCGCAATTTCCTCCCTCCGTTGCTATGGAAACGCCAATTGTTTGGCCGCCATATTGGAAAATATGGATGACTTTTGCATAATTTTGAACCCTTCGATCTGGAGAACAATACATGGTAGGATGCTGTTTTTTTTTCCATTTGAAAGATCACTTTATTTAAAATAGAATGTCACGGGCTCTTTTTGATTTCTTGGATAGTTTTTTTTGTATATTTTTTTTTTAAATGTCATAAAAAAACATTGAAAATTGTGAACAGTTTCAACTTTAAAAATTAAAAAAAAAACACCAAAAACACAAGATATCGAAAAAAGCCCACGACATTCTCAAAACAGGGGCTTGGAGAGTTGTTATGCAAAATTTTATGTAAATTGGACCAGAAAAAATTCAGATCGAAGGGATAGAGTGACGAAAACTGTGATTTTGAGATAATTGACGATAAAGATTACCCGATAGATGCATTTGATAAAGGGTAATCATTTCCTTTTGCATCAAAATACACTTTTTGAGACAGGTATCATGAAAATAACTTCAGGATTCGATAAAGGACATGTTGCTGTTTAAAAACTGCCTTAAACTCATTTTACACAATTGTACCCAATTTTACCCCTACAGGGTGCCGCACTTGCCCTTAAACATGATGTGCAGAAATTGTACGTTGGTGTAGTAGTGGCACTTCAGACTTGCAAGCGTAGAGACCTTGGGACAGGGACAGGAAATTTTCTAGTAATTCTAGGGTAGATTTTGTTCAGCCCTTATTCTCAAAGCTGCTCTCTTACCGTAATTTGGTAAACTGTCCAGTATCACACGTCCCTGAGTAATATGTAACAGCTATAAAAAACAAAACTGGGTTCACATTCCTACCCCTTAAGGCCAGACCCTACTTTTGAAGGCAAATTTGTAGAGTTTGCTATATTTTCATGTTTTCTCAGCTAAAATCTTTCAACAGGCATACAAGTAACTCAAAGAACTCAAAAACAAATCCCCTAAATATTGTTTTGGACCCTTTTTGAGAAATATTATGCAATAACAATACCACAAAAACTGAAAAATACAGTAATTTTGAAATGCAAAGGCTCAGAGCATAATAAAGATACAGAGAAAAGACAAGCATTTTTGAATTCAGCATGACAGAAATAACAAAACTATGAAGAGAATTTATTGATAAATTTGATTGTGTAAAAAATAATGTTTAGTAGGTCTCCCCAATACAGGAATTATGACTGCCGCAGAAATTTGGTACATAAAATGGGATTTTTACAATGCAGTACAACCAAGGTGTCAATATCTTTTCATACTATTATCTAGAAATAGGTGACACATGTCCCTGCCAAAATTTATTTAGGTAGCATCAAAACTGGCAAAGTTTTTGCAATTTTCTATCAAAATCCAGACTTTTGAGAAAATTGCATTTTTAGTAAAAAATTCATTTGTTTTTCACTATTATACAAAAAATACTGAACAAAAATGTAAAATTATAGATTCAAAAGGTACTGTCACCATTTCTAAGAACAGACATGGATGACTTAGCTACAGTGCTAGTCTTAATCTGCTATTCTTGCACCATAAGTTTCCCCCTCCCAGTCTTTCAGCTCACGTTTTTTCGTTGAAAGGTACTTCCTTTGTTTCTTTGTCAAATCTGAGGAAGACTTATCAGTCTTTGACATCCTGACTGCATTCTTTTGTTTCAGGTTTTCAATACTGATGGTGTTGACCTCCATCCACAGTTTGTTCATAATGTTTACTAGACTCAAAGCCCCCCCCCATTGAAAACCCCAACTGCAGAGCTAACAGCTGCTGCCACCTTTTCTTCCCCACAAAAACTGTTTTGGGGCACCTAACCCACACTGTGCTGTTCAAACATTCATTGGTATTCTGCGTCCCATCATGCTTCATTCTGACTAAAAAAAGGTTTTCCTCATTCATGCGTTTGAAAACTGGCATCATCTGCTCTGCAACTTTGGGTACCATGTATGTATGAGACCTTCGGTGACTTTCACCATCGCTGCCTGGTAGAAGCACCAGCTCTCTTCACCTGGAAGACAATAATCATGCTGGGAGTGGGAGTTACTGTCAGTGCTCATGGAGTGATAGAGAATGCCCCATATCCCTCTCCTCACATCATCTGTGCTTGTCAGGTTGCTCAAGATGGCATTTCTGTCAAAATTTTGAAAGGAATCCGCCTTGTTTGCGGTGAGCCGAGCGTCAAACACCTCTCCCACCTAACCTCTTCTCTCGGCTGAGTTTGCGAAGGGCCATGTCCATACACTTGTGGGCGTGATTTACACATTCAAGTTTATCGATGTTGTACAATTTGAGGTCACAAACGGCTTGATAAGCTGTTGAATCGCCATCTGACAACATCATTGTATACCCGAAGTTATGCTTCTGTATGGACCTAATCCAGGTGGCCACTGCTGCTTCTGTCTCCATTGACTTGCTGGAACCTACATGGTTGACACAGCATTCTTCTGTATGGTCTTCTTTCCACTTCAGCCTCTTTCATCTGTAGTTAGTTTGGGCTCTATCAATTCGCATTTGTTGCAATATTTGCTCAGAACTTCATAATAACGACAAGTCCTGTCATGATGTCAGTTGCAAACCCCACTCCATACATGGGCGTGAAACCGCGTTTATGCCATGTGCCGTCAAAACTAACCGATATGTCTATGGTAGGCTTCTCATTTTGAAAGTAGAATCTCGAACTAAACATCGATATGAAATACTTATACTGTAAACAACACACAAGATCAGTTGCTATGACCCAAACAAAGAGGAGGGACACAGAAAAACAAATCATCAGGCTGGAAATGACATAGACATGGGTTACAAGAAAGAGAATTACTAACTAAATATATAAATTAGGGATCTAAAAGTACTCAGGATTGATTTATAAATGGTTGAAATGGAGTATTTACCAATAATCTCAATTTTGTCAACAGCATCGAAATTCGACTATTTTTTGTGCCATCTAAAAGCAGGGTCTGGCCTTAATATAAAACAGAAGAATTATAGTACCTTGCCACCCGGTTACATAAGGGTTGAAAATAAGTCAAGAGAAAAGAAGGATGAGAAAAGGAACTAAGTGTGTATGACAATAATGTCTTTATCGCAATAATGTGAGATATACGTTTCATTTATCCAGACAAATGTTATTGCCTCACTGTGCCATGACGTCACATTATTATTATCCCAGCAGGCCAGGTCACCCCAGCATTTTCTCAGCTCCTTGAATACATACAGTGCTATTGCAATTTATAGGCACTTACTACTTTGGCAGTGTTTTTCACTGCCTTTAACTGAATACCCATTTTCCAGCTGGGTGGCTTGAAGAAAATGTGATTGTAATGAAATGATTTATCCAGGGTACTTACACACAACTATAGTCAAATATCATTTCCATGTTCTTTAGTTCTTGAGCTCATCAGTAAGGTGATTCTACCATGTGTCAGTGTGAAAGCTAATGTAAAGAATCATAGAAAGAAGGAAAGAAGGAAGACAGGAAAGAAGGAAGGAAGGAAAGAAAAAAGAAAGAAAGAAAGGAAGAAAGAAAAAGAGGAAAGGCAGGAAGAAGGGAAGAAAGAAAAAGAAAGAAAGAAAGAAAGAAGGAAACAAAGATAAAAAGATAGGACAGAAAGAAAGAAGGAAACAATAAGAAAGAGAAAAGACTGAACAAATAGAAAAAAGAAAGAAAGAAAGAAAGAAGGAAAGAAGGAAAGAAAAGACGACAGAAAGAAGAAAATTAGGACTAAAGAAAGAAAGAGGGAAAGAAAGAAATAAGCAAGGAAAGAAGGACAGAAGGAAAGACACAAAGGAAGAAAGAATGAAAAAGAGGGAAAGAAAGAAAGAAAGAGAGAAAGGAAGAAAAAAAGGTAAGAAATAAAAGAAGGAAGGAAAGAAGAAAGGAAGAAAAGACAAAATAAAAAAGGTAAGGAATAAAAAAATTAATACAGAAAGAAAGACGAAAATAAGAAAGGAAGAGAGAAAGAAGGAAAGGGAGACAAGGAGAGAAAGAAAGAAAATAAGATAGAAGAAGGATTAAAAGCTGAAAAGAAAGAGAATGAAATACAGAAAAAAAAACAGAGTAGAAAGGAAGAAAGGAAGAAAGAAAGAAAGAAAGAAAGAAAGAAAGAAAGAAAGGAAGGAAGTACAGAAAGAAAGAAAAACAAAGAGAGAAAGAAGAAATGAAAGAAAAAATTAAGAAAGAAAAAAGGAATGAAGAAAGAGAAAAAAGGAAGAGAGGAAAAAAGGAGGGAAAGAAAGAAGGAGAGAGAAAAAAGAAAGGAAGAAAGAGGAAGGTAGAAAAAAAGAAAGAAAGCAAGAAAGACAGATAGAAAAGAAAGAAAGAACGAAAGAACGAAAGAAACAAATAAAGAAAGAATGACATAAATAAAGAAAGAAAAAGGGGGAAGGAAAGAGGAAGGAATGAAAGAAATAGAAAACAAGAAGGAAAGAAAGAAAGAAAGAAAGAAAGAGAGAAAGAAAGAAAGAAAGAAAGAAAGAAAGAAAGAAAGAAAGAAAGAAAGAAAAAAGGAAGGAAAGAAAGAAAGAAAGACTGAAATAATGTCAGAAAGAAAGAAAAAAAAAGAAAGACAGAACAAAGAAAGGGAGGACTCTAGAAAGAAAAAGGCAAAGAAAGAAATAAACAAGGAAGGAAGGACAGAAAGAAAGACATAAAGAGAGAAAGAATGAAAGATAGGAAGAAAGAAAGAAAGAAAGAAAGAAAGAAAGAGAGAAAGAACAAATGTAAGAAAGAAAGGAAAAAAAAGGAATAAGAAAATACAGAATGAAGAGGGCAAGTAATAAAGAAATACAGAGAGAAAGACGAAAAAAAGGATAGAAGAGAGATACAAAGAAAGACAACGAGAGAAAGAGAAAAAAGATATAAAAAAAGAAAAAAAGGAACGAAATCTGAAAAGAAAGAAAGAAATAGAGAAAGAAAAAAAACAGAGAAAAAGGAAGGAAGGAAAGAAAGAAAGAAAGAACGAAAGAAAGAAAAAATGTAAGAAAAAAGGAAGGAAAAAAGGAAGGAAGAAAATACAGAGTGAAGAAGGCAAGTAATAAAGAAATACAGAAAGAAAGACGAAAAAAAAGGATGGAAGAGAGAATGAAAGAAAGACATAGCGAAAAAGAAAGAAAGAAAGATAGAAAAAAAGAAAAAAAAAGGAACAAAAGCTGAAAAAATGAAAGAAATAGAGAAAAAAACGGAGTAGAAAGAAGGAAGGAAAAAAAGAAAGAAAGAAAGAAAAGAAAAGAAAAGAAAGAAAGAAAGAAAGAAAGAAAAACAAAGAGAGAAAGAAGGAACGAAGGAAAAAAATGAGAAAGAAATAAAAGAATGAAGAAAGAGAAAGAGAAAAGTAGAAAGAACAGATCTTAAATTTTATTTACCTATTTACAGAAAAACGAGCGTGAAATGATTTAACTATAAGAGCTGCACTAAAACAATTCTAGCCAGTCCTCCATAATAATTATGTCTCATACTCAGAATTCCTCCGAATACGGTGGGGAATTCCCCTTTGATGAAAAAAGTGAAGTGATATAACGCTCACACATCCAGCGCTCACATTCATCGATTAGCAAGCCAGGCAGTGCAAGTGTAGTGTGTAGTAGGCCTATGTACTGTAAACACGCGTGCAGCCTTAACCTTTACTGTCTTCAGCAGGAGAGCGCGAAGCTGTGTGTTCTGTGCAGGGTTACGTAGTTAGATGTGGACAAGCTGACAGTACTGTAATTTTATGGTTTAATATTCTTTATTAAAAGACATCAGGATCTCCAGTTTCAGAAGAGCTGTCCGTAACTGTAAGTTTGTGAAGTAACTGACTTCATCATGAATAAGGCTAGATGATTCAGTGGGTACTTCGGTTCTTTCAAATTCAAATTCAAATTCATTGAGATTCACAGGATTTGATGTTGCTTCTGTATCGCTACCTAGTCTAGGCCTGGCTTGTAGGATCTCGGGTCACTATTTGGATTCAGTATTGTCAAAGTGTCAGCCATGAAGCCCCTGCTTACGTCACCATCATGAGTTCGATCAGGAGTATAACTCTTCTGTTCTCGTTGCTGATTTGTGTTCCTGTCACTGAGACACAAGGTAAACTAACTACTCGTCTTTACGTTTGATGATGCCTATGTTTTTTTTTTCACTGTTGGCTATATTAGGTTTTATACCTCTCATTCACTTATCTAGGGGTCCCATCCCATGCCAAAATACTTTTCACAATGTTATTTAGCTCTTCCTCCAAATTTTGACCCAAAGAATATTTTAGAACTTAGGCACTGAAGCAGACTACCAAATACTTTAGGCCTTTTCACACAGTAAACAGGGTTACCGTACCCACCTAGCAACAACCACTCACTTATTTTGAGTCCACAAATGTATTTGCACCTATCTAAGACTTTGGAATTGAAATCCAAACTCTTTCCCCCTCCCCATAGCCACGGTGTGTTTGACTATATAGGGACTATTTCAAAATTGCATACTCTAATGCCAGGTCATACCTTTACATGGTTGATGTTGGTTACGCTGAATAATGAAGGTCAACATGGGCGGGAAAAGATACCTAGTGCCCGATTCTGCCACAATAACCTTGATAATAAGTAGGCCTAGTGAAAAGTATAGGTCTACGTCATGTTATTGAGATGTACAACTTATTATTGAAGTGCACCTGAACAGTTAAATGATGAATCCTTGTGTGTTGCAGTCATATTTGATAGCGAATTTGATATCGGGGTTCGATTGTATTCAGGACATCTTTCTATTTTATGGAATTAAAAATTCCGGTGCCAGAAAAATGGCATGTCAAATTTCACCCCTCACCTACCTCCTCTAAGCCTTTAAGTTTCACTACTAGACATACATCAGCTGTTTAGTCAGTCATCCTTCGATGTATGTAGGCCTGTGTGTATGTATGTATGATGAGTCACCATGCCATTATGCGGTTTGAAGTGTCCCGAGGTCATGGGAGACACGTTTTTATCGTGTGCATCACCACGTAAGCAACAGTTAAATCGAAGTTGGCCGGGCTAAAGACTTATATTCTGTTAAACAATAATTATCAATTCGGACACGAAAGCGTAAAAAGAAGAGACTAACGAGACTTCGTGTCTCCTTTCGTTTCAGCAGTATTTTCCATTAAAAAAATTAAATTTAACCATCATCTGCTGTGTTATATTCAGATAACAATTTTTATTCAAGGGTACAGCAATAAACAAATAAAATATAGGTACTTATTACGAAACATTTGAGAATACAGCAGTATTTATTTAGAAAACAACAACAACAGCAACAACAACAACAACAAAAAAAAACCCCAACAAAACAGCTGAGTCCCTGTCTTGTCTGCGATTTGTTTTCATAAGTGATGACATCTAGACTATTTATAACGAGATTATTTATAACATCTACTAGATAGATAGATAGATAGATAGATAGATAGATAGATAGATAGATAGATAGATAGACATTAACTGTGAAACTCTGATAAGAAAATCGTCTTTCGGTCCACGCTTTTGAGGCTGTGTTATCGGACATTTTGTGTTATCCAGAGTGCGCTCATCACGGAATATATCAGCCGGGACTTTTGAATAGGAGTGTGTTAGGCAGAGTTTACTCGCGGCCATTGTTTTTTCCGAAGACAGTGGTTTGGCGTAGTGACAGTGACGTCACCATTTCGGGTGCGCAAATCGTGGTATTTACCGTCGAGTTCCGCTAAACAGGCACCGAGAACACCTCGTGTTTTCTTTCACAAAATAATCATATAAATGTTAATATTATGGAGGAAATAATATTATGAATACATTTTTAAGTATTCAGATTTCAATCAAAAAGTCATGTGGTAACCCATGAATGTTCAGAACCACTTTAAGCAGCACTGTGTTATTTTTGTAACAATTCTTTCCATCATGGTGGATGCCAGAATAGCAGAATAGCAACAGAGACTTGCCATCGATTCGCTTGGAAATTAGGACAGCGTGTCGTATTATGCTATCTCCTGTCTGCTCCAGTATCTGGCCCAGAGAACGGAGTTTTTTTCCCCTTAAAGTGCGGGAGGGAGAGTAATATCTTTAATGGCCACATGACGCATGTCGGAGACAACATGTGAGATGGTTAAGGAGCTTTAGCTCTCCGAGGGAGTTTTCTGACACGTGATCATGACAAGAGAATGATGACCGGTTCTCTACTATTTATTTTTTGTTTCTTTAATAAAGACATTGAGGGTTTATCATTTCCTCGACGCGGTTTTCCTTTTTATATACTGTCTGAAATGAAATATATAAAACACTATTAAACTTCAAAGAGGATCGGGGAAACCCATACACTATGGGTGTATATCTGTATACAAGGCACGGGCATGTAAGCCCGTTACCGATTAAAAATATATATATTTATTTAACATCGGAATTCAGCACTAAAGCAACACAGCCAATAATGAAATATGAAATGTGTTGTGTTCCGGCTTTACATTTGAATGTTCATTTTTGCAGAAAAGAAGACTCCATACTGAGCTGGGAATCAAAATAATTATGCACCTTGTACACTTAACAGTAGATAAAAGCTTCTATGAATTACAGGATGATGGATTTCCCGGTCACCTAAACAAAAAAAAGTCCTGTGTAATTTTTTTTTTGGTTTGTTGTTTTTTAACAGCGTGGTTTGCTAAGAAATATCTATCTATCTATCTATCTATCTATCTATCTATCTATCTATCTATCTATCTATCTATCTATCTATCTATCTGTCTGTCTGTCTGTCTGTCTGTCTGTCTATGTGTCTGTGTGTCTGTCTGTCTCTGTCTATCGGTCAGTCGGTCGGTCGGTCCGTCCGTCCGTCCCTCCATATCTCTCTCTCTCTCTCTCTATCTATCTAATCTGTCTGTGTATCTGTCTGTCGATCTATCTATCTAGCTAGCGATCTGTCTGTTCGTCCGTCCGTCCGTCCGTCTTTCTGTTGATTCGGCGTGCTTTGTGAATATTATGTGTTTGTCTGAGATAATGTCCACGTAAATTTCTACACGTGTTTTAGCGGTTGTTTACAAACAGCATGTAGCAAAGCACTCGTAAATCTACACCTCTAAGACACACGCACAAACTTAAGGGGACATCATCTCAGACAAACACGTAGACCTGTTCATAAAGCTCCCAGACATCGACAACAACACACCGCACGTTATTTAGTATAACGTACCCAGTAACATCTGCACTACCGCATTCACAAATACGGCTCTCTCTCTCTCTCTCTCTCTCTCTCTCTCTCTATATATATATATATATATATACACACAAACACACACACACACACACACACACACACACACACACACACACACACACATATACATACATGCATTCATTTATATAAGTGACAAACAGAGAGACGGACGACCAGCCGGACGGACAGACGGACGGACTGACGGACAGACAGACAGACAGACAGACAGACAGAGACAGACAGATAGATAGATAGATATAAATTCTTTATTTCCATAAATACATTTCATATTGTACAGGCATAATATTCCAACATTATGACCTACTGGAAATAATACCATGGTGGGGACTTAGCTTCATATCTTACATGGGAAAGATGGACATAGCTGGAAATCTGCTCGGCTCTAATATCACTAATACATTCTGTTATAAGATCTACATCTTTCTTTCTATATTTTATAGGATTTAATTATTGAACTTGTACTGCAATATTTCGATGTGAACTTACATTCAGAGTTGTTAATATTGAGTTTTTTAAGCCCTGTAATAAATCTTTTATGAAC
>JAWQUT010000574.1:122486-137699 GCA_033807755.1 Ellobium chinense | reverse complement strand
TATTTTAAAAAAAGTATAACCTAAAAGAATGCTAAAATAAAACAAACAGAAAATCACAATTTATAAATACAAAAATTGAGGTGAAGATAACTAACATGTAAGCCAAGCATCCCTAAAGCTTCGGCACAAAATCACTATAAAAGCTTTTAAAGTCGTTTGCAGTAAATGAGAGCTTGCACATTAATGATTTATTCTGTTATAATCATAAAAATTACATTAGTGCATTGGTGCTGAATGCACCCTTAACATCGTTCACCATGCAGAGTAAATGTAATTCTTAATATGATGGTAAAAGATCCCATTGTTAATGCACAAGCTCTCAAATGTTGCTATATGTCCATAAGGACATAATGTTCAACATAACTGCGACATGCTTTTTAAATTCGTTCACGACCAGTTGTCATTCTCTGCAGTTATCGTGCCTGCATCGCATTCTGAGTCAGTGGCGCCGACTGAGACTCCAGCCACTCTACCCACCACTGAGGCTGTTTCCCCTAATACGTTAGATGTGTCTCCAACGGGAACAGCATCAAGTTCAGAGAATGGTGTTTCTTTCTCCCCTCACGAGGTGACTGAATCGTCCGACGCTCCACAGAACCCAGGTAACAGGTTTATTGATAAATTTTGTTGAGTACTGTGCATTAACTGGAGACCAAGGCAGTACAGTTAATCACTGATAAATCTCGTCCACTAACATGATGTCATTTTGGACCACTCAGAGTGTGCTATTATTTATAGTTGTTATTTCATTAAAAAATCTCATCCAGTAACTTGACCTTGCTGGTAACCAAAGCAACGCATGCTATACTGTTAGTTCATTGATAAATAGTGTTCAGTACCATGCACTGACTGCTGCCCAAAGCAGTGCAATTTGTAATGTTAATTCACTGATACATCTTTTGCACTAAGTAAATTTGCTGGGCACTAAGGCACTGCATGCTATAGTATTAGTTCGTAGATAAACATTTTCCAGTAACGTGCACTAGCTCTGGTGACCAAATAGTGCACTCTATAATGTTATTTCATTGATAAATCTCTTCCAGTAACTTGATCTTTCCTGGGGACTGTATTGTTAGTTTACTGATAAATTGTGTTCAGCACTGTGCACTGACTGTTGCTCAAGGCAACAATGTTAATTCACCGAAAAATTTTGTTCACTAAAGCAAATTCCCTGAGATCCAACTCAGCGTATGCTTTAGTGTCAGTTCGTTGATAAATCTTATTCACTAATGTGAACTCACTGGCAGCCAAAACAGAGCATGCTACAGTGTTAATTAATTGTTAAATCTTGCCCATTGTTATAAACTAGCCGGAAACTAAAGAGTATATGCATATGCTATCAAGGCAAACATATTTTTGACTTTTATAATGTTACGCTCCTTTAAAACCACACCTCCTTCATTGTCATGTCAAAAACCAGTTCATTGCTTTCCATAATTGTGAATCATATTACCACCACAATGAAAAGAACTGGGAACCTAGGTTAGTGCCATACTTAGATGTAGATTACATGTAAGAAATATTTCATGTCAAATGTTTGTACTTGCACACTAATAACACACTAATATATCATAATTTATGTTGCTTTCAAATAGAGCAACCACCCTAGGGATAATATATTCCCCAAAGAAGGATGACAATAAAGCAAAAATAAAAAAGCAAGCTATAATATAAGTGAATCAAAGCAAGCAACGTACTTTTTTTTCCTTCAGTGAAAAAGCGACAGAAAATCTCTAAAGTGAGCCCCAAACGTGTTGCAGTTGCAAGAAAACAGAGCGGTAAGAAAAGTGTAGTCTGTATAAATTTATATTACGGTGCAAATTAGATCTGCCCCTTCTCCCTCCTCCCCCTAAATTCCCATCCTCTTCCTCTTTTCCTATTTCTAGAGCTCAACACCTCTTTTTTTTCAAAATTGTTTTTTTCCACCCTTCCAATATCAATATGAGAAGGGACAATATTCATCCAGAAGACAGTCATACATACTAGGTCTTCATTATACACCTCAAATGTTGCCTTTTATGTTGGGATAATTTGCTTGCTGTTGTTGCCATTCCCTGAACACCATCCATTTTATACAACTTTCCTTCTCAATGTTGCAAAAACATCGAACACTATAAAAAATGACAAATTTATTTACTTGGTAGAGAAATTGTTTTACAGTGCTGTTCAGTGTTGTACACTGCATTCATAATACACATACACAAAGAACAAAATATTATCTGTCTGTGTGTCTGTCTGTCTGTCTGTCTGCCTCCCTGCCTGCCAGTCTGCTTGCCTGCATGCCTGCATGCCTAGCTGCCTGCCTGTCTGTCTGTCTGTCTGTCAAATGGATCCATAACAAAGTCACTGCTAGTTGCCGCGATGCAGCATTAGAGTTTGCAAGTCTGAACATGTTACCGCTATCCCACAGGGATGCTAACTTCACAGCAATTTAATTCTTAAATACCTACTGTCTGAATATGTTCCCTAACTTCCACATGCGAGCCTAGTGCTCGCCCGTGACCCTAACACGTTTCCCGACTGCTCACATTGTCCTGACCATCTAAGATTTAGAAGAGTCTTAGATTGTTAGTCAGACCAGGGGATCCAAAAATGACCACAATAATACATTAAATAAGTGACAAATAACGAAGGAAAAAAGCCTGACAATTACAAAGATAACAGGCAAGTTGTTGTATGATAGCTTGCGCATTAACAAGGGTCAGGTTAGTGCGTTTTTGGTGAATGCATCTTTAGAAGTATTAAACATGCATAGTTAATGTAATTCTAAAATGGTTAGAGATCTATTGTTATTGTGCAAATTCACACTTATTATTATTGTTATTATTGTTCTTTATTAAGATGAGCTTTTTTTTTCTTCCAGAAAAACGAGTCGCTGACACTGAACAGATGAAAGAAAAGATCAGCCTCTTGGAACAGAGAATTGCAGAGATGGAAGACAAGAAACGTAAGAAAGTTGTTAATGAATGGTGTACTTAGTTCATTACCATGATTACTAAGACACTTTCTACCTCTTTATAATCATTACTTAGAATTTAAGGTAATGATAGGGTCATTCCAAGAGCAGTGGCTCAATGACAGAGATCAAAGGCAAGGCAAAGGTAATGATAATAACAAAAATGAGTTTTATAAATCTCGTATCCGGTTTAATACCTGCATATACATCTTCATATTGTCAACACCCAAGTAAGCCAGAACACTTTAGGACTTTCTCAACTCCTTGGGGAGAATACAATGCTGCTCCTATTTGTAGGACTGATCACTAGTATTCTGTCAGAATCTTTTACAACCTATAGCCAGGTACCCATTTTACAGCTGGGTGGACCAAGGATAATGTGAATTAAATGTTAAATTAATGTTTTCCCAAGACACTCAGAGCATGATCATGATTGGGAACTGAACCCACGACCTTTAGATCTTGAGTCCAACACCGTAACCATTCAGCCATATTGCTCCACAGCATCGCTGGTCTTCACATTGGACTGACCGTGTTTATATATGACATATAGGCAGCCTGGTCTTATGCGAAGACCGACAGAATGTGACTAGACCAATATTCTCCCCATGCTTATGACAGTTCTAAACAAAACCGTATTATTGCTTGTTGTTTTGCAATGCTAATAATATTATCCTGGTTTATATGCCGTTGCAAAGGAGATCGTAATATGGTAGAATCTGGCGACCTTGACCATACTGGTTATTGGTAATGATAAGGAGACTCGTAGATGCTCAGTCCTCTACAGCGATCATCTTAAGGTGTAGATGCTGATAAGCCAGTCACTTGCTGGTAACACACCCTCCTTTCTGTTCCTCATAGCCTTTCTTCTCGACTTTACCTGTGTGTAATCCCAAACTCTCGCAGTCTGAGAGTCACAGCCTTATAGACTGATATGTCAGTGGATAACAGGGCTGCGTTTCTTAGGTCTGCTTTGAGTATGAAATGACGTAATGCTGAGTATGAAAGGGCGGTCCGTGGGTGTGCATCAGAGATCACATAAAACAGGCGGAAGTTGTTATCAATAGGCAAGCCAAATGCTGCGACTGTGCGGAAGAGACAAAAGACATGCACTGACTTGCGAGTGGTCTTTGCTTTACTTAGATCTTTGCCTCATTCATTAGCATTATAATCAATGTTGATTCTTGCCACATCCTCCTCTGACACAAGGAAGATTACTCGGAGATCAAATGTATAAGAAAGTTAATTTGTGCCAATGGCAAATTTGAAACCACAAATGAATGCTGCCATTATGTGAGCTTCTGATCAAGGTGGCTAGGCCTTTTTTTTTCAAGCGGAACCAAATCACAAATGAAAAAAAATCAAAAGAGGACCAAACCATGTCTGGAGAGTTACAGAGAGGTGCAAGCATTTTTATATAGGAAAGTCAATATTGCTGTGGAACAGGTTCAAACTTTAAGGGAGCCCCGCACCTTTATTGTGTCCAGGGCCTTACTGAATGTAAATCTGGCCCGATGTAATGTCTCTCTTAACCTTCACTCAAGAAGTCAATAGGCAAGAATGGAACTGAATGATGACCAGTACTAATGTTCTGTTGTGGTTTGTTACAGGTCAAAAGGAGAGCGCAGCAGAAACAGGTAAGAACTAAGAATGTATATCAAACATATTGATCAACCACCCTGTGCTAGTCAATAATATGATTATATAGTCTAATTTCAAAGTTTAGTAATGTCAGTATTTTAATATTGTATGCCATTGGAATCTACCGTTCATTAGCAGACGGATGGTCCAATTTCTATAATGCTGCCAATTTAGAATTATTATATAAGTGCTATGGTTCTGTAACAACTGAAAAACATTCAGGAAATATTTATCTAACAACAGTATGTCTTCTCCCTCCCTCCCTCATGTGTGTGTGTGTGTGTGTGTGTGTGTGTGTGTGTGTGTGTGTGTGTGTGTGTGAGAGAGAGAGAGAAAGAGAGAGAGAGAGAGAAAGAGAGAGAGAGAGAGAGAGTAAGAGAGAGAGAGAGTGTCTAATTCTCTGTCCTGGGTGCATTATCTTTTGTTTTGCTGAACAAAAGCATAGCTCCTAAATCAATGCAACTTGCAAGAATTGTAGCATATATTGCACTATAAACTGCTTAAACTATGATCCTAGTTCTGTTTATCTTTTGAAGTCATTAGACTTTGAATTATACAGACTTATTGTTAATGTTGTTGTTGTTATGGTTGTTATTGTTTACTATTGTTCTTCTCCTTCTTCTTCTTCCTCTTTTTCTTCATCTTTTTCTTCTTCTTTTTCTTCTTCTTCTTCTTCTTTTTCTTCTTCTTGTGGCCGCCAAGTATGTGACATTTGCTAGGAGAGCAACTTTGTTGGTTTAGATGATGTCCTTTTGACGTTGGTCCCTTGTATTTTAAATGCTTTACACTTTCCACTGTATTAAGGAAAGGCATCGGCCTGAAACAAGTTAACATTCAGAATGGAAAACGTGCTAGAAATACTGACTAAAATATGAAAACAACATACATTTCTGGAAGTCACCTAGCGAAATTCTGCCAGGGTGGGGGAGTGTTTATGATGTCAGATGAAAAACGTCAACAAAATTATGTGCAGTTATCCAAATGTCAGTTTCAGCTTCCAGAGTACTGAACAGACACCACTGTAAGGATTCAGGACATATTCACAACTTCTTAATCCTATGTTTTTGTGGAGAAAAAGATTGAATGAACTGTTAAAGCAGTATTACAGTACAGCCTATTGTCACAGATGTACCACAATCTTTAAAACATGCATAACCAACTAAATCTCAACAGCAAAGAAAAAAATGCTCCAGCTAAATTTTACAGGACATGCATAGAACGCCTGAGATAAACCATTCTACTGTAAGGCCCTTGACAGACGAGATGTAAAAAACGCAGCAGGAATTACTGCGCAGTCTGGAGATACACTGTGGCAAATGGGTGCGGTCACACGAGCGACAGGCAGTAGTTTCAATCCTGGCGTAGCAGATGTGTGTCGCCCACATTCTGGTATGCCGTGACACTCACCATTACCAAAGCTACCCTGACTCTCCGATCGTCCATGTTGAACTGAGCTGTAGCGTTAAATGTCGCCCGTCACAAAAGTAAACGGCACTTTCTGCGCAGAATTTACTGCGGGGCAATTGTAGCTTGTCTGTCAAGGCACTAACTGCTTACATTCTCTCCCGCTTTCCACCTTTTCATGCTGCAGTGACAATGTTCCTCTCTTTGCTAGAGAAGTGATGGTTAGCTCTCCCCTCCCAATTGACAGACAGGATGTGTGGAGGGGGGGGAGGTGGGTGTGGGTGTGTTTGTGTTTGTGTCTGTGTGTCTATGTGACTGTGTGTGTCTGTGTCTGTGTGTAGGGAAAAGGAGGAAGGGGTGAGGGGGGAGACAAGCATGCAGGAAAGAAACCAAATCATTTCTTCATTTGGGTGCAACAATCCCGTAACTTGAATAGCTCATAAAGGCACTTACAAGAATGTTGTAGCAAAGCATCAGGTTTGATGTCGTACAAAATTTATTGATCACCATGATTTGTGCCCAGGTCGTTCAGAGGCCGGTCTTGAAAAGGAGCTGAGAAAGATGGCGGGTGCAATTCAGCGAATGATGAATGAAATCGAAAAGAGGAAGTTGGAGGATAAACAACTCCAAGAAACATATGGTAAGCTTGAGTTCTTTTTTTCCCAGCAGTTAGGCAGCTGCAAGAAAATCTTACTTTCTGACTGGAAAATATGTGGTAGAGCCATAATGTTATCTCTGTGTTTCTTCCTATTTGTTTGTCTTGGGGATACTAGCATGACAGAAATATGCTTTTTTGATAGGAGCAGGGCCTGTCTCTCTCTCTCTCTCCCTCTCTCTCTCTCTCTGTGCATGCGTGTGTGTGTGCATACATGCATACTTGTTTCCGTACATGTACATACGTCTGTGCCAACTTTCATTTTTAACTGGGAAATGGTAGGGAGGTGGGGTAGGAGAGGTAGTAGTAGTAGTATTGAGATGTCAGAGTACTGAATACATAGGGTGCATTAAAGTGTCTTTTTCTCCCACATTCATTTATTTATTTGCAATATCTTACTACCCAGGGGTATAGCGAGGGTGGTCTTTTTGGGTAATATAGCACTTACATCCAACCACCTGTCTGAAAGTATCAATGGCCGATTTGAATTAAGATTTTGCATAGCTGTTCATTGCTCCAGTTAAGACAGAAGTCCTGTCACTTGAAATGCCACACAGTTTGAGAGAACTATAAATACTTTTTGCATAGAAATTCAGTCAATTTTGATCTAAAGTTGGTTAGAGGCAAAAAAAAAAAAAAGCCAGCCAGTTAGTTGGTAGCC
Source organism: Ellobium chinense (assembly GCA_033807755.1). Lineage (NCBI taxonomy): Eukaryota > Metazoa > Mollusca > Gastropoda > Ellobiida > Ellobiidae > Ellobium > Ellobium chinense. Next base: position 130,382 of record JAWQUT010000574.1, on the reverse strand, counting down.
AAGGGCTTTAAAAAAAAGGTGTTTAAAATCTGGTGTTTGCTCTCTCAGAGTCTGGCAACCCTGAGAAAAACCTGGGAAAGGTTTTTGCTGCTTTTGAGAAAAAGAAAATGATAACAGTGCGGGTAATGTAGTTTTGCCTCAGATTACTTGCCACCCTTTTATAAATATGCAATACACTGTGCGTGTGAGAACACTGAATCTGTGAGACAGTGTATAGACCTACAGTTTTTCGGCTAGTAAAACTAACCATGACAAAGTCATATTGTCAATGCCTGAATATGGCCCGCAGGTGAAATAGTGTAAGTGTTATGTTTGAAAATTTTACAAAATATTTCAGATTTGTTAAATTGTATTGGATAAATACGACACAATATATCAGTGATCTACATCCCTGTTACTGCCAGACTGTTGCATGACTACAATCTATGGCTAACCCCAGTGTGATGATGCTTATAGACCCTTTATTTTGTTTATAGATTTTGACAGTTGCATGACTACAATCTAGGGCTAACCCCAGTGTGATGATGCTTATAGACCCTTTATTTTGTTTATAGGCTAACCCCAGTGTGATGATGCTTATAGACCCTTTATTTTGTTTATAGATTTTGACTGTTGCATGACTACAATCTATGGCTAACCCCAGTGTGATGATGTTTATAGACCCTCTATTTTGTTTATAGATTTTGACAGCCATAAGAAGAGATTGTCAAGACGTGACCTGAGGTTTGACGAAAACGTCCAGGAAGCTGTCATCTCATCAAGTGATCCTACAGGTATCTCGTGGGGTATTAGTTGAGGGCTGTGCTTGGAATTAATAATAGGTTCAGTGCATGATCATAATAATGTGCAAAGACATGGGGAATCCTCGTCCATGTTTTTCTTTGATGGACTGAGCTTAGCAGAGATTTAGACCCAAGCCCTCCCTCCCCACCTCCAAACCCTCCCATAACACCAGGAGATGGGTTTGCCATCAAAATATGTAAACACTGATGACCTGGAAGTGAACAAAAGTGTTTGTCGAGTAATATAATCGTTCTGTGGAAGAACTGTGAGAGGACCTATAATTATGATTCATATTAAAACATCAATATGTATATACATTTTATCATGTAAACAGGGCCTATTTCTGATGAAATAAAAGCGTAGAATAATTTTTTGTTATGACACACTTTACATTAATTTGACCTTTGACTTGCTTATGGATACTTTGACTGGCAGCTTTGAAAATCTATAGGCATTTTTGAATATGTGACGTTGTTTGTTTTATAACTATTTTCACTGCCATGGGGTTTCCCTCAGTTTGGATTTGCAGTGGTCAGCAAAAATGGATGCTTAACCACAGGTCATGAAAATTGATGGGTAAGGCATGGATCTACTTTATGTCACGTAATTGTGTAGTTCATTCAGTTCAGATGTGAGTTATGTGTTTCAAACAGGGCAAGGGCCACTTCAGGGTAGTTTTCACGATTAAAAGTTCATGTTTTATATTAGTTAGAGTTTATATGATTAAAAGGATTTGAAACTCGTGACAGTTTGATATCAGATTTATGATGAATGTATAATGCATTTCATAAATCTGATATCAAACATTCAATATAGATCCTCTGTAGATATAACTCATAGATGGGCCTATTTACATAGCCAATATGTATATTTTAAAAAATATTTTATATTTTTACCTCTAATTCCACATATCATTCTGGGCACGTAGAGGACACCTACACCCTAGGAGCACCACAAGGAACGACAACTGGCATCAGACTGAAAGGTTACACGACGATATAGAAGGATGTATTCAAGTTCACCTCCAGCAGTCACTCATGACAGGAATACAGACTGTCTGACATGATGGTATTGAAAAAAAAGAGGGTTTTGTGTTTGTATAGGCATGGCAATGAATTGTCTTTGAACCTGGAATTCTGACCTGAAATGCTGTCATGTCTACTATCGCTTTTCTAATCCTGTCCCTAATCCCAAACCAAACTTCAGGCAGGAGTGTCCTGAACTATTGTCTATAAAGGGATCATTAACAGCTTTTATATTGGCATACACACACTTCAATATCTCTTAAGTTTGTCAAGTGTTTGATTTTATTTTGCCTTTGTAACACTAGACCTGGATTCAATTGCTGTTATGTCTGGCTGATGTGGATGGCGGTTTCAGTCATCACTCCCTGCCTAACCGAGAGAAGCTCAAGCCAGTCTAGCTCACCTGATATCATAACAGTCAGGCAGCACCAGGCCTAGCTAAGCAATTGCAAGGCGTTTGCAGCTAATGCAGTCAGATGTTCTCGCCTAGCTGGAGGCCTAGGATTATAAGGGTTAAAAGGAGGTTGTAATGCACATAATAACAATAATAACTATTATTACCCCAGTAGGCCAAATCACTCTGTGACTTTTTTAACTCCTTTGGGAGTATACTGTGCAGCTGCCATTTGAAACAGTGATCAATAGCATTCTGACAACATTTTTCACTGCCTGTAGCCAGGTAGTCATTTTACATATGGGTGGACGGAGGAAAATGTGAATAAGATGCTTTCCCAAGACACTTACATCACGACCGTGATCGGGAATCGAACCCATGATCTTTAGATCTTGAGTCCAACACCGGAACCATTATTCCATGTTGCTTCACATAATGTGGTGTACAGCATACCACCATGATTGCAATGGGTTGCTACACAAACTGCACACAAAAGTTCTGTATTGTCATTTGCGTCAGCACCAGTTGTTTGAAACCAGTATGCACACATCTCTAAGACACTTTATGTATGATCCTACAAAAACTTTTTTCTGATTTCTTGTCTAGAAATAAATATACTTCATTTTAGTGTTTTGCTACCTCTTCATAACTGTGCGTTTAAAAAAAACAACAACCAGAACACACAGACACACACAGACACACACAAACACACAGACAGACAGACACACACACACAAACACATACACACACACACACACACACACATACACACACACACACACACACACACACACACACACACACACACACACACACAAATATCTATAGGATCACACATATAAAGATATGTGAGATATGTGAGAGAAATGGGTGAAATCGGAATTTAAACAACTTTTGCAAATGACAAATGTCCTAAGATCATCATCCTTGAGGGAGAAGACTGCACCATTCAGTGCTTTAGTGTGCAGTTTTACATAGAAATCCAAAAACACTCATGGGAACAAGTTGCACATCATGTTATGCACATTGCAATCTCTTATGGTTATGATTATGATTGATATCGTTATTGTTATTTCATTCTAGTCATATAAAAATCAAATTACAGTGGAGCATGGATAATGCCTACCCCTTGGGACCGACCAAAAGAGTACATATTAACAGAAGTACGTACAGTGAACCTCGAATACGAGACCTCGCATTCAACGAGGGAAATGAAATCTCTGTTTTCTTTTTTCCTCATTTATTTGTAGAAGTAAATGTACCTCTGATTCAATGAATACAAAATTCCAGCAACCTCGGCTCTAACAAGGTCATCAACTTGAAGTTATAGGCCTTCGCACATCCTTTTCACCCGCAATAAAACCGTCAGTGGTGAGCAACTCCAGAAGGTTATGTAACAATATTGCTAACAAGAGTCTACATGATTGAGAAAACTGAGTCAAAATGAAAGGTTACCGGTAATAGTTATGTGTGCAAAGGAGTGGAGTAGGGAGGAAGGGGATGGAGGAAAGAGATAGGACCATCTGGGTGATCAGCGGAAGGGAGCGGAAGAGTAATTAAAGCCTTTAAAATCTCTGCAGTGCAAGGATGAGTGCAAAGTACCCTTTGAGCTAAAGGTTCTCACTGGAGATAGACCATTTTTCACATGACTTGCAGAGACCTTGCCTTCAACGAGACCCCGGCTTTCAATGAGGACGTAAAGTCGACCCTGGTGATCTTGTTAGACCTGAGGTTCACTGTATTAATCAGACATAAACCCTTACAGAAGAAAAAGTGGGACCAAAGGTAGTGTATTCAGTATCTGTGTTTACGTACCAAGCGTATCCATATTAAGTGTGTTCCACTGTGTCACAGTGTATTCTAACATCAAAAATCATTATCAGCACAGCACTGACAAGGCTAGTAGTGTATATATATTCTCACTGATTCAGACATGATGATTTACAGTATTTCATGTGGGCCTACTTTGTAATCCGTTGATATTGCAGATGTAAATTTTTAGAAACACAATAATCCTGGCATTCAGGTATGAGGCATACGGCTCACACGTTGTATGATATGAAGCTTTATAATAGACATTGTATTTCATACATTATTGTGTCTTTACACTGTCTCTCTCTCTCTCTTCATCTATCTCTATAGATCTCTTTCTCTCTCTCTCTTTCTTTCTCTCTCTCTTTTCACTCCAACACACTCAATATTATGTAAAGCTTTTTACGTGCAGTGCTTAGAAGGTGAAGGCTAGGTTCACATTAAAAGAGCTGGAGCTATCTATTCATTACCATTAACCGCACACATCACAAGTGCTAATGGTAATTCAGCGGCTAGCTGCGCACAACAAGAGTACTGCGGGTTATTGTGTGGGGGTAGTTCTTTGTCAAAGGTATGCTATGAATATCTTCCCCCTCTTTGATTTTCTCAGGCTTCTCAATGCTTCTTAATGAAACATGAAAATGAAAATGATAAAAATTATGTTTGTGTAACCCGTGAAGTAATTGTTTTTTCACAGTGCCATACATTTTTACAAATGTGATTCCTAATACACATTGACATAGAGCAACTTAAATTCTATACCTGGAAATACATAACACTCCAAATGACATCCATTACTAGTCGCCACAGTGCAGCATCATGGTCCTGTCAGCTCCAAAGCTAGGTACTCATTTACACCTCTTGTGTGAGGAAAACGGGACAAAGAACACGTTCCAAGAACACTGCACTACAAAGCAAACTGTCAGATTTGGGCATTGACCACATAAATGTATGACTTGCAAGTGTCCAGACAACTAGGACAACTCACACGCTGCATGACCATAGACCTTTCTCAAGGAATATTCATGAACAAGTCGGGGAGTACATTCACTTTCGGTTACCAGTCAAAATGGGTAGAAGCTGTTGTGTTTCACGATGCAAGCCTAGTTCTGATTGATGGAAAGGCTCTATAGGTTATACAAAATTGCTTAAGACAAAGCCTTTACACATCAGTGAATTGCTAATATGCGTAGCAACCAGAGGAAAATGTTCCAGATGTTTTGATACACAATAGGAGAACCTGGCATCATGTGAAATATTACAATATGGTGCAAATGAATTTCTTGGCCGATAGGTTTTGCCCAGTGGAGCTAAAACAATTAGAAATCAGTTCAAGTGTTTCAGTGCTTAAAGCATGGCGAAAGAATGATTCTTCTTTATTTACGTTTTCTATTCCCTGGAATTTGTGTTAGGCATAACAAGATATCCACGTCCAAAAATGTCTGTCTCAGCACGAGGCAACGATCTCTCTCTCTCTCTCTCTCTCTCTCTCTTACTCTTTCTCTCTCTCCCTTTGTGTTGAAACATGATAAACCAGAAGTTAGTACCCTGTTCCAATTCACCAAGAGCCTGAGAATCACGTGATCACTCTAGCTTATTAAGAAAGATTTATCATTGTTTATTCATAAGACTGGCCACGTTTATTATATAATATAACGTATAGTCAGGTGCGAAGACTGACATTATACTGCCTTCATCATGGGTACGAATGTAATACGTATATTGTATACTATTTCTTTCTAAATATATGTTTTGTGAGTGTTACCGGACCTGTCCATTCTGTGATTTTTGTTTGATTTTCTCATTCACATGACCTAGTGTAGCATGGACATATGATGAAAGAGATAACTATTTATGCAGAGTGAGTGATTTGGAAACAAAATACATAATTTTTTATATTTTTTTAATTAGTCTCCATTCAGTGCTTTCATGGTTTGAGCCAGGCAAGTGAATGCATGCTATAGACGTTTGCGTATGGTGAAATCTTCGCATACAGTTTCGTTTGATTGATTGTTGACTTGTTTATTTGTCTATGTGGATGTACCAACTCATTTTTTTTCTTTTGATCAGAAAATTTACTGTTAATTTGTCAGATTTTCTGTATTATTATGCAATGCAGTAAGAGCTTGATGGCAGGATTTGAACGAAGCTCATCATTGCTAAGAATGACAGGTGATCTTGGCAAATTTGGATGAGACTGTAACTGTTCTTATAGTAAACATGAAATTACCTGCTGACCAACCTATGAACCAACTTGGTTTTTTCCTCTCAAATGCAGCATTTTTCAACATACCACATTATAGCAGCTGACTGCCTTTTTTGGCCGTTATGAAAAGCTGTGGATGCACACATTTCAATCTCACTTCATTCCTTGCAAATGCAGCCATATCGACGCCCAAGTTGATCGAAATCACTTTTTTAGCACTTTTATGGAATTTCTTATAGTGTTGATAGCTGCAACTTCCTTGATAATCATGTTTTCAATTAAGAATATAGTCTATTGTAAATGACCATCACTTTGTTTACATTAAGTGTCCAGAACAGTTAGTGAGTATACTTTTAAAACCATTTACTATTTTTATTTTGACACTTGTATAAAATGTACCAACATGCAAGTTTATTATCTACAATGTTTTGTGACACATTTATCAGAGATGTAGGCCTTCTATTGTGTTAAACAACCTATCTCGTTTTTTTTTCTCCGCATCAAAGTTTGGAAGTTAAGCTTGAGCAAGAATAGATTGTCATCCTGTAAGGCTGTGATTGTAATAAAGGTGTAACTATTGTAAGGTTCAGAATGACCCAGTTGGAAGGTTTTACTTCCCTCTCTTTTTCATTGGTTAATTCCAAGAAAACATTACATCAGTTTCATTGATTTCTAGAAAGTCCTGACTTTAAAAGAAAACACTATATGTTCATATACGCTGACACCATCTTAGAAACAACCAAACCAACTGTCGTAAAGTCAACACTTTTGAGAAATTAGGGCAACCAATGTAGCATTCAGATGGAATTACATGTTTTAGATCACCGTTTGTTTGATATGGGGTATTTAACACTCCTAGGTACCTTTTTTGTCTTGTATTTCTTCATTCTAAAATAGCTCCAAAATGTGAAATCCTAGAAAATTAAAACATAATGTACCCTCCAGGTTTCTTCTTAGGAACACATTGAACTCATAAATTTTGTTTTACATGGACTTACACGCAAAATAAACAAGCAACACTTCTCTACCATGTTCGGAGGCATTTATTAGAAAGAACACAAACTTTTCAACTAAAAGTAGTCTAGCAATTTAGCAAAACTTCCTCCCAAACATTTGTGGCTTATCTGATAGGTGAAAATGCTGTTTAATACAGTAAAATATCAGCTGTGATAAACTTAATGTCCCGTGATGGCCTCAGAGAGTTGCGTACTTTTTTATCGAAGTTCTACAGTACGCCAACCTACTGAAATCCTTGTATTGTTAACATTATATTGTAATCCTGCCAGTTGGCGTACTGTAGAACTTCGACAAAAAGTACGCGCTTGGTGCATGGAACAAGTATACTTAATATTGAGGCGTACCTAATACCTGAATAATGAAATGACAGACAAATAATGAATTTGTTCTAGTGAAAATCTTACTTAATAATAAGGTATACTTAATTAATAAGTAATTAATAATGGGATTCTGCTGTATTTCAGTTCACTCTCCTACTTCATTTTAAGGGGGAGAAGCGTTTGGGTTTTTTTTTATTGCTGTTATGATATTGTAATCCTTTGTTGCTGTCGGGCACTGCAATATGGATGTATGTCGCATATTAATGTTTGGCAGACTGTTTCTAATATACTTATTGTGTGGCTAGGTATCTCATTTTTAGGCCATTGGGGGGGGGGGGG
>JAWQUT010000574.1:88848-96498 GCA_033807755.1 Ellobium chinense | reverse complement strand
AAAAAAGGGGGATTTTATATATTAGCGGATTAATTGGGTTGTACACTATGAGTGATTTGCCCTTCTAATAGGTGTCACAAACCTTAAGAATGTCGTGTGTTTAGACAAATTTACACATTGTATGTTTCAGAAAGAGATGTGTTAAGCAATAAGCTAAACTTCAAATTACTCCATGATCTAGTTACAGCTATGTGGTTTGTTACCATTCTACCATTGTTACTGATTTGCTCGTTCGCTTCTTTTCTTCCATAATAGGTATCACCTGCCTGTTTTTCCTTTTTTTTCAGATTATTTGGGTTTGTCTGTAGCCTTAGTTTTTTTCTAGCTTATTATGTGCTCTAGTACCTGTCAATAAAAGTTATCAAACTTGCCTGTGGCCACAATTCCTTGCATTGTATGTTTGTGGATATTTCCATTGGACCTTCCTTCCCCCTTCCCCTTCCCCAGCACACACATACCCTTGACATAAGACACCCCTCAACCCTGATTTACCTCCTGTTGGCGCTGTCGTTCTTGACAGTCCTTACCCATATCCTAGATACCATCTCATACCCTACCCCTAACCCACACCCTAACTCCAACTCTTACCCTAACGTCCATCAGGACAGGAGTGTCAGTCAAGGTGAGACCCTAGTCCAAATGTACGTCAAGGCAGAAACTTCAGGTGCGAGTTTAATTCATAATTTCTCTCCTCTAAAGGAGTTTCCAATAACATGGTGTAATAAAAAGATGAGATTCAAAAGCTCTCGTCCTGTATGAGATATAACATTACGGAAGTTCCTAACACAGGACCCTGAAAAAACTACTGGTAAGTCTGCTTTGCCAAGAACTAGAGGAAATCACGTAGTGTGAGAAAAAGGTAACTGTAAATAAACTGTACACCAAGACTGGGTTGAACGTTTCTTCAACTTCATTATCATTTTAAAATGATTCATTACATGTTGGTCAGTTTAGGTTTTTAATTTTAGAAGTGCGAGGCACTTCGGGTCCACCATGACACATTGTTAAGGTTAATATTAGACTTTCCTCGTGTTGTCTACTAGCCGATCAGCTAACACCAGAATGCAAAATTCGACTACCGCCTCAGACGGTTGGCATTGCCATACAAATTTATTCCGGGCGTAACGGAGTGAAGCTGAGAACTGATTCGATCGTACCATAACGAGAGTTCATAACCGTTCAACATTTTATTGTCTGTCGAGTGACCAGTTGACATCCAGGCTGCAAAGTTTGATCGCCATATCATACGACTGGCATTTACATTACTTCTACCGACGCACCCAAAGCGTTGATGTGAAAGTGGGAACTGGTTCTACCATAGCATCATAAAAGTTGATTTAGAAGGCGTTGTTTTCTATAATACATTATCCACATTAATACCGCTGACACGATGATCAAAATCAGCAACGTTCATAGTGAGCTCTTGACACTTTATGTAAAGCAGCAACAATCCCAACATCTTTTAAAGGCCCATGTGTCTACATTCAGTCATCTGATTTTTTTTTTTTTTACATCACCACTTGGTTCTCACAGCATGAAGTGACCGCCTGTGAAAAACCAGCATCTATTAGATGTATTACTGTTGGTATTATATAAATAATAAATAAAAAATAAAGTTAACTCACCAAAGACTAAATGCCTGATGTTATGTACCATGTGCTGCCAATGAACCAACAGTGTGCCACATTATTCTTATCCTTTTGGCATCTGGCTGAGTTCTGATGATGTAGTGGGATGTCTTGTAATTTCACTTAAATCCAACTCTTTCTACTTTTATGTCATAGCTATCCTTGGAAACTGTATTTAAAGAGAAGGTGGTGGTGTAACTGGGTGTATTTAGCAGGTGACGGCTATGACGAAGACACGAGAGTTTAGTGTATTGTTTGTTAATGCCATTTCTTACAAACACTCAATAGCGGTGTAACTTCTCTCAAGTCTGCTCACACCATGCTATTAAATGCACATGCTTTTTCTCTCTCTGACTACCAGTAAGGATTTAGAAATGATGTGTAACTCTTCCTAAAGTAACGCGAAATGTAACATAAATGACATCAACTGCTGCCGCTGACAACATTACCGCAAGAGTGTAATATGTTTGGGGACTGACAGGGTGACAGATAGAGTGACCAACAGAATAGCAATAGCAGACAGACTGATAGACTGATAAATGTAATGGCAGACTGACTAACAGAGTGACATACTCAAAATATTATGACAGTTAGACAGACATACTTACAGACAGACCGATTGACAGAGTGACAGACAAAGTATAAAGCAGGCAGAATGACAGACTGAAAGCCAGACAGATAATATGACTGACTAACAGGTAAACTGACAGACAGTGTGACAGAATAAGAAAATGACACACTTTGTGACAGAGTGACAGCCTGGCAGAGGGATGACAGAGTGACAGACAGACTGACATATTGAGTGAGGGGCCATAATGACAAGCATACTGACAGCGTGACAGATTGGCAGACAGACTGACAGACTGACCGGCAGACAGAGTGGCAGACTGTCAGACTAGCAAACCGACAAACAGGCAGACAGACATGACGACAGACAGACAGACAGATTGACAGAGTGACGGACAGACAGTGACGGACTGATAGAGTGGCAGTCTGGCAGGCCGAATGACAGGATGACAGATTGACAGATAGAATGCCAGGCTGACAGACAAATTTATTATGTGTCAAGCTAACAAGCATTCTAACGGGCAGAATGACAGACAAATTGACAGACTGACTAAAAGAATGACAGCCTGGCTGACAGAGTGACAGGCTGACATGCAAACTGACAGTTATTATGACATATTGATTGAGTTGACATTCAAAGACAGTGACAAACTGACAGACAGGGTGAAAGACTGGTAGACACAGTGACAGACAGACAGACGGAATGACCAACATACTGACAGAGTGAAAGTCTTATAGACAGGGTGACATTCTGAAATGCAGACTGACCGACAGATTAATATAACAGTGTCTTTTTAGTTCTGCCAGTAGAGGACAGTCTTGCGAACATGTTATAGTGTATTGTCTGCCACCGGCATTGGCAGAGAGTTAAGCTGCTTATGTCATTTCTTAGATAGGTACTTGTTGAGTCTGCAGTGTCCAGTCCATGATGAAAAAGATAGTAACTTAATCTGATGTCTCGAGGTATCTAAGGGAATCTTTTGCATGACTGTGTTTTGTGTCCCCGCCCGCGGCTGATTTTTTTTTTCAAGAGAGTTTTGATTTAAACACACGAGAGTGTTATTAATACTTTCGATACCTATGAGTTTTAATTAACCCTCTACGACCCACTGTGCCATATATGGCACATGAGTTTAGAGTGTCCCCATTAACGTAATTTGATGTTCTGTCCCCTGTAATTACCTTGGAGTTACATGGTTGAATCAAGACAATAAATCTTGCCGGTAAATACAGGTATCTCTCGATTTTGAGGGATGTANGGGGGGGATGTAGTGGCTTTCGATTTTAGCCCTCCGTCACTTTTGTTGAACCTTGGTTTTGGATAGTTGTAGAAAGTTCGCATTGCTCCTATAAGGTAAGCCCTTTTTTTCGATCTTTAGGTATTTTTACATACTATTTTGGTCTTTACTTGAATGTAATAGTTTGGTTTTCAAATGCATGTGTTTTTGATATTGGTAAATTTTCTCCAAAGAGTCAAGTGCCATATAAAATGGCACATTGGGTTCTAGGGGATGCACTTTCTGAGAGGGAGCTTGTTTATCGTAATAAAACTTCAGTATTCATGGAAATAATTTTTACTGTTTCTTTCTCTTCATATTATTGTTGTTTACATTTATAATTGTGTATATACATATACTGCTTGCTTATGGTATAATTTGTTATGAAGTTTGTTTATAGAAGAGTACAAAAGAAGATATAAATAACGTTCTTTATTTTTATCTAGCTAGGTGATAGTGACTTTGAGCTGAGCTCAGATGATGAGTATGTCCCGGACATCGATGAGGATTTTGAAGAAGATGAAGAAGTAGCCCACACAACACCTAAAACGAAAATGAAAGCCAAAACCTTATCACAACCTACAACATCAAAGCGGAGACTCTATGTTGACGAGGATGATATTCCTTTAGCACACCTTCGTACTTATCGTGATCAACTTGGCCCTTCTTGGGCTGTCTCTGATGATGAGGATGATGATATATCTCTTGCCCAACTGTTTCAATTAGAGGACAATGAAATCAATACAGAGGAGAGATTAATGGCTGCCATGGATGAATCGTGGTGGATCAACGGGCCCTCCCATCCTCACGATGTTTCCTTTCGAGGAACTGCTGAAGTTTTCCCTCATGATCTGAAATCACCTTATGAACACTTCAGGGATATCATCACTGACGACATGTTAGAGCTCACTGAAATACAAACAAATAGATGTGCCATGGAAGCAAAGGGCACTGAGGTCAAGATAACACAAAAGGAAACAGAAACAATGATTAGCCTTTATTTGAGAATGGGTCTCATGAGAGGCTATAGCGTCAAATCATACTGGGCAGCTGGCTCCAGATATTCTCCTGTTGCTGATGTAATGTCAAGAAACAGGTTTCAGACTCTAGCAGCAAATATCCATTTTTTGGATAATGGATTAGTGCCAGAAGCACTGTGCCATATATGGAACATGACTCCTTTAAGACCCAATGTACCATAATTATATGGCACATGTTGTAATATGACACCAAATGAATGTAGAAGTTACATTTCTCCTATGTTGTGTTCAACTATGCCTATTTACTTGATATATATCAAAAAATATTTTTTGGCGCTGTATTTCTATTCTTGGGACCTAGAGGGTTAAGTAAAGAGGCAGACTAACAGACAGATAAACAGACTAACAGACAGATAAACAGACTGACAGACAGATCGATAAATAGACAGATCGGCAGACAGACTGATGGACTAGCAGACAGAGTGATAGACTGACAGACAGACAGACAAGCAGACAGACAGGGCGACAGCCAGATAGACAGACAAATTGATAGAGTGACGGACAGACAACGCGACGGACCGTTAAAGTGGCTGTCTGGCAGGCTGAATGACAGGATAATAGACTGACAGAGAGTATGACAAGCTCACAGAAAAATAGATAATGTGACAAGCTAACAAGCAGACTGACAGGCAGAATGACAGACTGAAAGACAGAATTATAGACTGACGGACAGAGTGAGAGACAGCCTGACTGAAACAGTGACAAGCTGACATGCAAGCTGATATTTATTATGACATACTGACTGAGCTGACATTCAGAGAGAGCGACAGACTGATGACAGACAGGGTGATAGACTGACAGATACAGGGAGAGACACAAATACTGACAGAATGACAAACACACTGACAGAGTGACAGTCTTGTAGACCGGGTGGCATTCTGACATGCAGACTGACCGACAGATAAATGTAACTGTGTTTGTTTAGCTCTGCCAGTAGAAGACAGTCTTGCAAACATGTTATAACTCAGCTGATTATGCCATTTCTTAGGTTGGCGCTTGTTGAGCCTGCAGTGTCCAATAAATAATCAAAAGATAGTAACCTAATCTGATGTCTCGAGGTAACTTGGGGAATCTTTTGCATGGCTTTGTTTTGTGTCCCTGTCTGCGGCTGCTTTTTAAAACAAATTTCCAAAAGAGTTTTGATTTAAACACACGAGAGTGGTATTACTACTTTCAATACCCGGGAAATGTAATGAAGTGTAGTGTATGTTTCCAGGCGAACAGACATGACAAGTGATGTCAGCTTCTGGACTTTCATTTATTATGAAATTCATGACACCACACAAACATCGTGTTCAGCATATTTCTGTAGATCCACATAACTCATCAAATTCAACTGAAAGTATTACTTTGGGACTTTCAAAATGTAACAGAGCCGCATTAGTTTCTCTAAGGCGTTTTCTTAAATGTGTGAGCATAATGAATATACTGTGACACTGAACGAGATAACAGTGGAGTAGAGGAAGAGAACGATGGTGATACATAACACAATACATGAACAGTACACAGTCTTGAATAGTTCAACTTTAATTTTAAGAAGCTCCGATTATATATGATTACTATGACGATAAACGTTACAACGCACATGAAAAAGGCACTCTGGTTATTACTTTGAAATAATAATAAAAAGTGGCATCACTGTTATGTTAAACAAAATTAAAGATACAAAAAGTCGTTTTCATTTGAGAAAGGCGCACAAAGGATCGTATAAAAAAAGTGTCATGTGTAGGTTTCAGGCACCTAATAGAAGATAATTTCACTCATTAATTGTACAACCCTGTTAGTCCGCAACTTTTTTCTTCCTCCCTCCGCCCCCTCCAAAAAAAACCCCCCAAAACACCCCCATCAGCCAGTGTCAGCGTGTAGAAATATGTAAAATGGCTTGTGATCTAAATAAGGTGTTCACGTTTAAAGTTCCAGGTACAATTTCAGCATTCTAGATTAAATAAAAAAAAAGTGTTCAGGCCAATGTATTAGCCCGTGGTTAAAGCCAATCTAATGGGAATTTGGGGGCCAAACAAAAATTAGAGGTGACTATTTTTGAAACAGATTTGTGACATATTTTGGGCGTTGAACCCCTTTTTTCTTCCCCTTAAAAGTTCGGGTGAAAGGAGAAGTATAGAAACCATGGGAACTATTCCGAAATTATAGTGATACATGTAGAATAACATTTTGTTTATAGGGCCAGAAGAAGAAAAAAAGCAATAGGTGTCAGTAACCTGTAATGGAAGGTGATGCTGAATAGATCGTAATAATATAATATTGTACACAATGTTGTGAACAAATCATAAAGATTTACAACGAAAAAAAAAACCCAAGTGAAAGTATATTTGTTTCTATGTGGAGCTGCCAATGTTCATTATGTCTTGCAGGTAATCAAAATAAGGCTTAGGTCGCAGTTTGACTAAATCAAGCTATTGGTAATACATACAAACTTAACGTTCGTGTTTTATCTCATTAGATGAATACTTTTAGTTTAGCATTTTTCTAGTCCCAGATATGGATAAAGTGGAAGGGCGTCATCCAATGTAACGTGACCCATATTGAGAAAATCACAAACTTCACTGGTCAGTAATTCCAATAATATAAAATAATTCTTTCCTCTGAGAGAGACTTCAGCTAAGCACATTTCAGTTTTAATTTATCCACAATTACTGACTGTTTACCCATTAAAAAAAAACCAACAAAACAAAACAATACTTGTATAGGGAACAAACACAATATCGCTTTCCGCAACAGACAACATTTAAAATTTCGACATTGGATGACTCCAATCGTCTTTAGAGCCTGGTACTTCAGTTCTTAAGTCAGCGACATAAACCACATTTTGATTGGCTGAGCTGCAAGACATATAATAGCTTAACGCTCATCAAGTTATAAAGAATGTCATGACTTCAGCTGCTCTCAGAAAACATGTCCTCTCTTGTTTTCATATGTACAAACTTTCTCGTGTTGCCACATGTATAATAAAAACAACGAATATACTCTACTCTTCACTTCAAGCATACTTTAGAAAAGTCAGCTGCACATCAATAAATGTAAGTAAACGTGAATGAAAATAATCAAAATACAAATTATAGAAAATGCAGAATATTAGGAATGTCTAAAGAAATTAAAAATATAATGTAAAGCTTTGTA
>JAWQUT010000574.1:68848-83848 GCA_033807755.1 Ellobium chinense | reverse complement strand
AAATTTAATAAACAAATGTTGATAAGTTACAACATTCCTGAACTTATGCACGCTGATTGGGGAGGAAAAAAGAATGAGTGTGCGGTGTGCATCTCTTTTATGATGTAAATCATTTTTGATGTTCTAACTTTTAAGGCATGAAATAATATGCTGTCCGAGTATTTGAAGTTATATTATTCTATTTGCTGGCCACTGGAAACTGTGCTAGCTGTCAGCAAAATAAATTGTTGAATGTCACATCTAACTTACAGAGGTACTGCAATGCATTCTATATTATTATAATCTATATATTATCTTGTAGTGAACAAAACTATCAAGGTCATAGTCAGGTTCTGGTTTTACTTTGACTGGTAATGCACCTCGGCTTCTGAAACACGAACAAAATGAAGCTCAGAAACACAGATAATGTTAGATGATAATGTATAAATGCTAGTCATGTCCACGTACATGAGCGTGAATGAGTGTGTGGAATATGTGGACATTAAATTTGCCTATCAAAATCGACAGCCACACAAACTTGTGTGCATAATTATGAAAGGCAAGTCCTTGGATCACCTGAAAAATAAAATAAATAGCTTAGTAATTTCTCTCCCTCTCTCCCTCCCTCCCTCTCTCTCTCTTTCTCTCTCTCTCTCTCTCTTTCTCCCCTCTCTCTCTCTCTCTNCACACACACACACACACACACACACACACACACACACACACACACATACACACACACACACACACAACGCATAAACTGAGGTGACTACTCCTGTAAAATTGCGCATATATGAAAACAGTTCGACTCCCAGAGCCTGTGTTTACCAACCATTGTAGGATCTATATACTAGAGGGAAGCATCACCACTCTCTAACTTGCATCTATTTTCTACTGGCCTTTTACCCCAACAGAAGTGACTATTTATGTGAGAAGGTTTGTGGTCAGCATTCCCCACCTCTATCTATGATGTACATGGCCAGAGATTTCCGTTGCAAGTACTGAATTTGTGCAAAATTAGTGAAAAAAATAAACCAACTGGAAACAATGAGAGGTGGGGGAGGGGATTTTATACCCGAAACTTAAAGTATAAGAGAAACTTGATGCAGAGGGAATCTGCCTGCAACACGTCACGTCGAACGATGCACAAATGAAATATTATCAACGTTCAATCGTGTACGAGTTTAGCGACATTATTTTGGGTTTCTCTCTCTCTCTCTCTCTCTCTCTCTCTCTTTCTCTCTCTCTCGCTCTCTCTGTCTCTCTCTCACTACAATATTTAATGTGAGTGGGGCTTGAATTTGATCCATTTAAATTACTAAATATTTTTTTTAACCTTTACCAGTGTAACCTTTTCTTGGCACATGATCCAATAAGATTTCTGATTTCCGAATTATTGCTCAGCCCCAACTGGCTAGCTTGTTAAGATAAGATAAGATAAGATAAGATAAGATAAGATAAGATAAGATAAGATATGATAAGATATGATAAGATAAGAATGACTTCATTATCCTCAGCAAGGAAAATTGCCTTGGCTGCGGTACGTGAGAGTAAATAATAAATAATCAAAAAGCCTAAACATAGTAGTACATAACTCATTACAATACAATACTCAGACTAGCTTCATCCTGCACAAAATAATTCAACGCATTGAAACTAACCACTGACAATATCTAATCTGGATATCTGCTGCTCATCCATATGTGGAATGGTACCAGTTGATAAGTGTCCTGTCAGAGGACTGCCTTCTTCTAGAGATATAAGAAACAGAAAAGAAATGGAACCAGACAGTGTGAAATTTATGAATCAGTTATGAAGAGGTGAAACTAACAGTAATAGAAATTTTACAAGAATGCATTTAACAAAAAGGCGGCAGACTGTACCGCTTTGCATTAATTATTTTTGTTCTACAGTTGATGAGACAGAGAGAGAGAAAGAGAGAGAGAGAGAGAGAGAGAGAGAGAGAGAGAGAGAGAGAGAGAGAGAATGAGTGGATGTCATGCTGTGGTCCCTACTCCACTATGTACTTAGGCTTGAAGACAAACGTATATTCCAAGTATGTAACAAATTGCTTTGAGCTCAAAGTAGTTCTTTACAACATAGTTTAATACTGTTTTGTTTTCTTGTGTTCTAACGGGGATCAAAGCTCGAATTCAAACAGGTGCTAGATTATACCTTGCAATATTGTTGTTTTTTTTCTTCTTGTTGAGAGCAAACTCAAATGAAGCGGACTGCAATATTTAGACTACATGGAAACCGTCATAGATGGACTACCCTAGCAGTGGTAAATCATAATAAGTAATATAAAAGACAAAAAATGAATCGTTATTTACCCGGACGGAAACATGACTGTGTTACATCGCCATACAAACTATACATTACATTCATGACAGTACAAACACAATTATACAGCAGTGTACACAACCACATGATACCACAAAACTGTCACACAATAATAATTATTATTCTACATCTATTGTTTGTCACCGCAGAGTAGCACCCTGATTCTCCGCGGCATGAAAGACGGGTACTCGTTCACACATGTTGTGAGTGGGGAATTACGTGGAATAGTGACTGCCTGAGAAAACTATAGTGGAAACCGACCTACCCGGAAATTAAACCCAAGACTTTAGACTTGACAGTCTTCAGTTTATTAAAACTAATCATAGGCATCTGGTTGCACAGCTAGGCACCATTATGAAATCAACAGAATAATAGTTGATAGGCATTTGTTCGAAGTGCACATCAGAATGCCCAAGTCGTGGTGGCATTCAAGAGCCACACAGGTGAGTAGCAACTAGTACAAAAGAAAAGCTTAGCGGCGGCCGGCTGTTCCAACTTAGCTCAAATATTTTTTTTTTTTTGTCAAAATAACTTTTTATTTTCAGAAATCATATATGTGGCATACGCAATATATTTTAGGTGTACCAAAAACAGTCATCGAAATCGGATTAGAAAAGGGTAAAAAATAAATAAAACTTATGTTCTAAATCCAGCCGGGGAAAACCTAAAGCTCGAACCTCCATAAAATTCGACCGAGGTTATGATCAGCTTCAAGGAAGCAACTGACCACCGTGTTTTACTTGTTCAAAATCAGTCTGCGTCTGTACTACTCTGAAGACATATGACTACGATTGTTTCACCAATATATTCTCTTGGATGTACTACAACGTTTTGCACAGATTTTGTGAAAACGTTCCTGCCTGTATCAACAAGAATTTTTGCTTACTAAACGCAGTCGTGTCTAAAAAACTCTTAAATACGGTGTGTAGAAGAGACCTAAGACCACTTCAGATTAATGTCGTCTGAACAGTCCCCCTCATGCTGCAAATCGTGATCAAAATGCAACCAGCATTGAATCTGGATCCCTTGCCTTGTCTGCTATCTTATATGGAATTCTAGATTCAAACCGATGCCTTGTGGACATATATCGATGAATCACTTGGACACTTCCCGTGATTCCAGAATGGCTGCTTAATCAGTACCCAATATTCCTGTCGCCAATGACGCTGCCAGTCTGACCCTCATGATCATGTCTATTTTGTTCCTTTTGTCTACGATCATTATGTGTCCATCGACTCCACATTTAATTCTACACTGATGTCCTGCTCAGAGTCCTGCTTCTAACGGCCTCACTCATAACTCAAGTCCTGATGATCCCACATGTAATTCTTCATTTGATGACCCCGCTGATAATCATGTCTCCGGCACCCAGGCTCATCCTCCTGCCCCGATAAAACTGTTTATCCTCATGTTCCCGATAAAACTGCTCACCCATCTGCCCCCAGCGAAACTGCTCATCCCCCTGGCTCCGATGAAATCGCTCATCTCATTCCCCTGGCCCCGCTTAATCCCCTCATCCTCCTCCCCGGAAAAAAAGCTGCTTTTTGTGTCCCCTAACGGCTTCATGAATCATCCTGACATCAATGAAACTGTGCATCCTGCTCTCAACGACCACGCTCATTTTTCTACTCCAGGTGGAACTGCTCATCATCCAGCTGATCATCATATCCCTGACGGTGATGCTCAGACCACGGTAGCAAGAAGAACAAGCTTCAACGAGGTGTACATTGGCAGGGAATATGAAGACGGCAAGAAACAATTCAAATACGTTGCGACAGAAGCAAGGAAACTGAAAACAAGATGTAACTGCAAATACACCATCAACAGATGCAAAACGATTACTCAAATTGAAAGAGAGGATCTGTTTTGCGACTTTTAAGCTCTAATATGGGAAGCAAACAGATCGTACCTGAAAGTAATTGTCGAAAGTCAGCGTCCATCTGGTACGCGAAGAAAAGAAGTAGGCTGTTGAGACATGAGGGTAGGAAGTTTCGTGTGTGTAAGGAAATGTTCTTGAAACTCTTGACATCGCGGAATGGACTGTGATGACATGGGTGAAACAGAATGAGAAGACAGAGAGAAAGTTTGCTCTTCCCACTATGATCGTGCTTTTCAGTCGAAAGAGTTTTGCAGAAAGGAATTCTTGAGGAAGCTTAATGCTAGTCCTTCCCATTACTGTCGGAAGTCGATAACGTGTATCGTGCTTACATGGAATTATGCAAAAGAAATGACAAACAGCCTATCAGCATGAACGTTTTTGTGAACATGTTCACTGAAGAGAACCTGTCCATCTTCCATCAACGTAAAGACCGCTGTGTCATGTATGAAAACAGGAACTTAGAAACGTGGGAAATCCACAGGGAGATAAAACAGAAAAGGCTGCTGACAAAGTTTTGGCTCGAGAGGAATCCGTGTTAGTGATCACAATGGACCTGCAGTCAGTCTTGCTTGATCCATCCTCGAAAGCGGCCGGCTTTGTATATAAAATAAAGTTCTGCTGTCATAACTTTATTATGTACAATCTGGCTGATTAAGATCACGTGGAAAACATTTTTTTAATGACTGTGACGGTGGCCCCTCGGCATTGTTGATTGTCTTTGGAGGCATCCAAACTATGAAAAGTACATATCAAAACCGGAACAGCACTCTTTCCAATGCACTTCTCCGGTTCTCTGAAGACTCCGGCAAAATTGTGGAGCAGAATTTCTTAGAAAAGTGCCACACAAATACGGAATGCGGTTCAGTCCACTCAGCTATTGAAACTGCCATTGCTGACATCAATATAAACATCCCAACTACTGATTATGTCGATAAAATCTGTAGTGCTCATCGTAAGGCGAAAAAGGCTTACGTCGTCCATTACATGGACTACACCTTTTTCTAAATAAGATTTCAGTGGCATTTTAGGTCTGTCATCTCCAGGTTGTTGATATCTGCTGTTTGCGGTACAACCTTGTCGGTTCCATCCTGTATAAACGTGAGCATGATTCACCGCAGGACTGCCCTTCCAAAGCCCAAGACGGCAGCCAATGCCATAAGCAGGTCAACACTCCAGACTATTTACTGCGTAGCGACCAATCGCCAAAGAAAAATACAGTCACCTACAGCAGCTAAAGTCAATCTTTCCTTCTGATTATTATGGATTTATTGATGCTCTGCAGCACGTTTTATCTCAGTTAGATGCTCGTAGTGTGAGTGGTATGCGTTGCTATCATTAATATCTAAACGCATGAACATATCGTGTGTTTAGATAAAACATGCTGAAGTTCATTGCAAAATATGGGGAAAAAAGAAGAAAGAGGGAATGAAATAAACACTTTAATATGCAAAATGGTGACTTCTGAAGGGGAATTCATACAATGGATTTGTTCATCTACGAGTATATTTTCGTAGATTTTTATGTAATGTGTAGTTAAATTATTATTGAAATATTAGACTATATTGTGATTTTTTTAAAAATTTCAATACCTTTGTCTAATGTGGAGAGAGAGAGAGAGAGAGAGAGAGAGAGAAAGAGAGATACAGAGAGATACAGAGAGTAAGAGAGAGAGAGTAAGAGAGAGAGATAGAGAGAGAGAGAGAACAATACTGTTTTTTCTTCTTGTTGGGAGCAAACTCATATGAAGCGGACTGCAATATTTACATGGAAACCGTCATAAGTGGACTACTCTTGCAGTGGTGAATCATAATAGGTAATATAAAACACAAAAAATAAATCTTTATTTACCCGGGCAGAAAAATGTGTAACAACGCCATTCAAGCTATACATTTCATTCATGATAGTACAAACACAATCATACAGCAGTGTACGTATCACATGACACCACAAAACTGTCACAAAACAACATTATTCTACATCTATTGTTTGTCGCAGCAGAGCAGCACTCTGATTCACCTTGGCTTGAGAGACGGGTACTCGTTCACACATGAGGCCAGTGGAGAAAGACGAGTAGTGACTTTCCTAAGGAGTCCATAGTGGAAACCGACCCAACTGGGATTTAAGCCTAGGACTTGACAGTCTTTAGTTTATTTAAACTACTCACAGGTTGCACAGCCAGGTACCATTATGAAATCAAGAAAATAATACTTGATAGGCGTTTGTTCGAAGTGCACATTAGAATTCTCTAATTGTGGCGACATTCAAGAGCCACAAGGTGTATCATTTGTCCATCAACATAAGTGGGATCAACATAACTGTTGATATTTGATCCGTAGATTTTCTGTCTCTTTGGGTGTGAGTACCACGGACAAAGCTAAGTGCCCTGACTTGCGTGTAATGATGAGTGTTGTAACAATACAGGCCAGTAGCAAGTGGTACAAAAGAAAAGCATAGAAAGAATTGACAAGATACGAGTTGATCCAGGTACAGCAAGTAGGCCATGAATTATATGCTATAGGAGGTTAAGACTGATGTAAATTCCCTCTAGGCAGACGAAAGAAATCTCGGCGTGAAATAAAACTGTTATAGGCCATTTTTATTGAAGAACATGAAGTGCTGACCACTCATCATTACCCACTGGTATAAGTAGGAAAGACAGATGTTTCCTTTAGCATAGAAATAAAATGGCACGGAACAGAGGTTAAGGTTTTGAAACCGATTAAAAAGGCAAATCACTCATTGTGTACAACCCAATTAATCAGCTAATATATAAAAACCCCCTGTTTGGGGGCCCTGCCAGCCAGTGTCAGGGTGTAGAAATATGTAAAATGACCTGTGATCTAAATAAAGCATTCAATTTTGAAGTTCGAGGTACAATTTAAGCATTCTAGATTTAAAAAAAAAAAACGTGTGTAGGCCTATGTATTCGCGCGCGGTCAAAAGCAGCCAAATGAAAAATTGGGGACCAAATCAGAATTCGAGGTGATCTTTTTTGAAAGACATTTGTGAAAAATATTGGGCGTTGGCCACCCTTTTTATTTCCGTTAAATTAACCTCCATGGAAGAAATTTTCCCAAATCGCAGGGGTATATATATAGAATAACACAAAATGTTAATAGGGCCAAAAGAAGAAAAAGCAAACAGGTGTCAAAGACCTAAATCAGCGCAGACATATTTAATTGTCTTACTGATTAGTTTAATAACTTCTTTAAGCACATGAATTTACAAGTTTCAATCTTCAATCTTACCGTTATTAAAATTGACAGTTAAATTTTCTTCTGTATCCACATTTATAGTTGCATCAGTTGATGACTGTGGCTTTACTGGGTTGTCTCCATGTCGAGGAACATTTAGTCGCAAAGTAACTGGAAGAATAGAACATAATGCAGTAGGCGGATCGGTCGTCGGTTTGTTGGTGTGTGCGCGTGTGTGGGGGGNGGGGGGGGGGGGGGGGAGGAGAGAAAAAGAAGGGGAAAAGTGAAGGTATGACAAAGGATCATAATATAACCTTCTAGCAGAATAAGAAAAACTGTTGAATTATTATAGCCATGCGTCAAATTTGTTTTTACTAAAAAAATGAAATAGAGAGTGTGTGTGTGTGTGTGTGTGTGTGTGTGTGTGAGAGAGAGAGAGAGAGAGAGAGAGAGAGAGAGAGAGAGACAGAGAGAGAAAGAGAGAGAGAAAGAGAGAGAGAAAGAGAGAGAGCGAGAGAATGTGATGTGTGTAACAGAGAGAGAGAGGGAGCGCAAGAGAAAGAGAGAAAGAGAGAGTATGTAATACAGAGAGTGCGTATTTTTATCTCTATGAAGTTAATGCTAATGTTTGCTTAACATGTTAATTTATGTCAAATCGTCCTGCTATTTTGTGCCCACTTACCCATTGCGTAGATGAAACAGATGATAGAGATGAGAATACCGATCAAACAGCATGTAACAACGACGGGAGTCACTGAAATAAACAAAAAGTACAGGCTGCTGTAAAATATGTCGCGTTATATTGATAAACAGCATGAACAATAAATTATAGACTGATCGAACTGATGCTGATAAACATTTATATAATCAGCAACAACGTTGTTTAGCATGTTAGATTGTGTGATAAAAGTGTTTCTAATGGTGTGCACTTTTCTGTGTTTGGCCGGTAGTGAAAACATACATCTACCTGTTTACACTTACCGACTTGAATACCGGGATTTATTTTAAGTTTAATTAAAGCAAAACAAAGCAGAAAAGACATACGTAATTAGTTCGTCTGAAGATCCCTCAACAACATCAGGGTTAAAGCTATTGAGTGGTCCTGTGCTTTCTCTCAGTTGGCCTACACCTAACATTTGTTTTGTTAACTATTCGTCATTTCTTTTTACTCCAGTTTCTGAAAGTTACCTCTGAAATTCCAAACCTCATGTAAATTTGCATATCAGAAGTAGTTTACAATTTTGCTACAAGTTTACCTTGATCGCATTCCTCTTCTCACGACACTGTGACTGGCACTAAACACACCAATACCAACCAGGAACAATGTCCAGGTTACAGTCGTCATAAACTTCACTTTATTACATTGAATGTGGATGGAAATTTAGAGTGTGAACTTGTAAATATTGATCTTGGAACAAAACAAAACGTATGTCTGACTTTGACAGATTCCTGTTGAGTGAAGGTTGGACAAATAAGATGAATAAGTTACGTCTAGATAACTTTATGCATAGGCGTAGAGGGACAATAAGCCAAGACGAATNTGTGTGTGTGTGTGTGTGTGTGTGTGTGTGTGTGTGTGTGTGTGTGTGTGTGCGTGTGTGTTGTGTGTGTGTGTGTGTGTGTGTGTGTATGTGTGTGTGTTTCTGTCAAAAAACATATATATATATATATATTTATTTATTTATTTATTCTGTCCGTATGAATAATGCTCATGTTTTCTTTTACTTTCAGAGCGGGTTCGTTTATGTCATTATGTCATTTTACATTTTTTATCCTAACTTACATTTTCCTTTTAGTTTAGCGTGGATGACGATGATGATGACACCACAGATGAAAATGATGCAATACGCCCAAAAAGTATCCTTTACAAAAGCATCAGTGTAGTCAGACTGAACTGAAACAAACAAAAAAAAAAGTACAATACTATTATCATCCCAGTTGCCTAACGCTATATATGTGCATACATACTGGTATCTCTTAAAAGGCTGGAAGGGTGACCAGAAACATAGCTATTTTATTAAAAGTTAAAAAAAAGGTGTAATATTAATTATTGTGTTGTTTTTATTTTTTACAGCAAATAGTAAATGAGCACATTCATTCATATGTTTACGTTTTCTTGTATTCTTCATTAAAATATTTATAACGAAAACAACAACAACAAACAAAAACAACAAAAAAAAACCAGAACTATGCAAGCAAACAAACAAACAGACAAAAATCCAGGCAATTTGAATGAATACTCGAGTAGATCGCTGTAGCAAGCAAGTGTCGATCAGTATGGGCGTATAGCGAAGAGGCAATGAACACAATAGCTTCTCCTTGGAAACGCCACTGACGTTGCTACACAAACCAAGTCTGTGTGCAGGAAACAGAATACTTATTTATTGGTAACAAGGTGTAACCAGCAAATAATTCACAATGCACGGACCAAAACAACCAACTCTCCCTTACTCTCTCACTGTCGTGCCTTTTATAACAATTTCAGTAGAAATTCTGGAATAAATGACGTCATCATCATATGATGCGCCCAAACAAACATGCTAATCTAGAAGGTACGAACAGCAACTTCTAGACTAATTAGAATCAAAACTTGCCGATCGCGGCCCCACTCGAACCTTCGGGTAGGCTAATACTGCGTTTACTCAAAGCATCCCACCCGAACCTTTGGGAAGGCTAATACTGCGTTTACTCAAAGCACTATACGGTCGAGTTGACCTTGACACTACACAGTCTCAATACTAGCGGGCGGGACGGGAGCGTAACGCACTGCCGCCCTAGTTAAAAGAGGGGGAAAAAAAACAACTGATCCCAACAAAGTCAGCCGCTACTAGACTGCAACATTCTCGAATCATGAAGGACAGGAGCTGCGGTCCAGACCGTATAGCAAAGGAAGGGGGTGGGGGGCACTAGCCCAAACAAACAATAAGCATCATAAATGTTACAATCGCTTAAGAACATCAAGATCAAAACCAACGAGTGGTCTCCCGTATTTTATGAATAGGCCAACATCTTAATTGCATTTGCGTTGTCAGCCTCTGATCAGTCATTTTAACTCAGCGCCTTAAAGGTGCCTCTAGAAACTGAAGACGAAGAAATCGTTTTTTGGTGTTTTTTTTTTGAATTTTTATTAATGTTGATAAACCATAAACGGCTCTAATCGCAATTTTCTTCATATCATCATAGGTATGCCGTGTGGAGTAGAAAAGGGAGCTCTGCTGAGATTTATAATGTAAATTAACTTTATGACGTTAGGATACAGCCATGATCTTGAAAATTATGATACTTACGACATTTGGATTCAACTTTTTAAACCTTTTCTTTTTTCATGCTTATTCCCTTTGGTAACCCTGCAGTTTTTAGAACTTGCAGGCATTAAAATGCATACATCTTCTAATCATCACTAATTAGGATGTGACCTCCTTTATTTCCAGTGTAGACTTTAGTCTGCACCTGGACTCCTTCCCTCTTGTTGCAGTTTTCCTTGATCTTGTTCATTTCGTAATGTCATACTGCTTATAGCCCCGCTGTAAGCACAAACAGATTCTATAGAAATTATAGTCTACACAAGCTCTCAACCTCGCTACTTAAGATTTGGCCCTATTTAAGTCCATTATAGTCCTTTCCCTGTCCGCCGCCCCCTACCACTCCAAGGAGACATTGACCGTTGTAATGTTCTTTAACCGTGTAGAACTGAATTTTTACCCAGCTGTAAACCTGCAATTTTAGGAATTGCAAGCATCAAATTGCATACACCATCTACTACCCGGCTTTTTTTTTTTTTAATTTGACCCAGCTTTCAACCCAAATACACACTGATGTGTTCTATAATAACCCCTTCTCCCCCACGAACATTTTTCATTGTAGTTTTCTTAACCCTTGTTCATTTCCCAATGCTAATTGGCCGCCACCATGCGTAACCCTACAATTTAAAAATTCACAAGTCTTTTAGTGAATACACCACCCCGTATGCCCTGTCATTTAGCAGGTAACCGTATCTGACGTCTTATATGGGCCCTGCATTGTCTGCAGATCCAACTCATTCTGTGCAAGGGCATTTGTTATTGTGGTTCAAATAAAAAAAAAAATCAATTTGCAACATTTTGGAGGTTGTTACATTGCTATACTGTTACAATTTCAAACTTTACAATCTTTACAGAACATTTATCACCTGGACCCCAAAGTTTTAAGGATACATTTACTTCCCTCACATGGTAATGTTTCCTCTTGACAATTAACTATAAAATTTCATACAAACTTAAGCCTTATTACGAAGGCTATAGCAATCCAATTTGGTGAAGAATTAGGAATAAGTGATACACCACCTACGCGCAATTACAGTGGACAAAACTGGACATCATCTTGAATGAGGCAAAGCGAACGGTATTGAGATGCACACGTGACACTGGCTTAAGCAAGACACGCTTCATTTTTGTTTTGTTTTGTTAATCAAATCACTGCATCAATATAGCAAACAGGCAATGCCATGGATGACTGCAGCAGTGAGAATTATCTGGGAAGTCTATTCGGTAGATGTCGTGATCAGACAGTAGAGGAGAATACAGAGGACTATTCCAGCGTGGTCATCATCCCTGGGCGCCTCTGCCAAGAATCGACATACGGAAGGGCGGAGGTGAATGTCAGAGATACCACAGAAAGACACACAGGGCATCTTGATGGCGATTTATAACCTAATGTGAATGGATAATCTTCGCAGAACAGAATAGTACCTCTACCACCTTAACATCCAGCATGTGGATGGAGATTGTGACAGCAGCAACACTATGACTGCTTACCGCAACACCAGCACCAATGGCGGTCATAGCATCAGACATGTACTAGAAGAAAGAGCATGGACATTATCCGCAGTGACTGGTTTTAGTAACTGGATTTCTCCTGGTTAAAGGGTCCCACATAGATCTACACTCCAGGACAAACAGGTATTAGTGGAAATGGGCGCCTGTCGCAGCGCAAAGAGAAGGGGGAAGGGGGCGCCACCTGAGGGCCATTTTCTAAATGCTTGGTGCCACATGATTTTAACCTTGATTTTTGGACTCAGCAGGTTCAAATTAGTGGAAAACAGTTAAACATTTTTTTTACAATTTATTATGATTGCTATGGAAACGGCCGCCATCTTGAATTTTCTACTTAGAAAACGGTCAACTTCAAAAGAAAACTCCTCCTCCAGATGAAATGCAATCCAACTGAA
Source organism: Ellobium chinense (assembly GCA_033807755.1). Classification (NCBI taxonomy): domain Eukaryota; kingdom Metazoa; phylum Mollusca; class Gastropoda; order Ellobiida; family Ellobiidae; genus Ellobium; species Ellobium chinense. Next base: position 71,247 of record JAWQUT010000574.1, on the reverse strand, counting down.
ATTCCACACATGCATTCTTATACACAATGTCTACAAAGTAACAGAGAGTTATTTTTGATGAAATGACAAAACAAATATTTTATAAATTTTCAAAAATGATATGTATCAGAATATCAATTTTCCCCCATTTTTTTGGCGTCCGCCAACATATTTCCTGAAAAATTAAAAAAACAAAGTCCAAATGTCTCTCTGATACATTTTTGGTACACCTAAAAAGTGCTTATATACCAACAATCGCAAAGATTGGTTCATAAATTATGATGGAGTTTCAAATTATTTGTTGAAAAGTATAGTTTTGAGGAAAATGCGTTTGAAAAAGTCATACACTAACAAAAAGTCTGAAAAACTGTACTTACATCAATATATGCCCGGCTGATAGGCTGGGCCGCCTTCCTCAGCCTCCTTTTCCTGTCGGCATTATGATAATCACAACAATTCAGGATCACAAAGAAAAATTAGGCCGCTAATTTCTTGGCCATCTCCCTTCTGTCGGGTATTCACGTGTTAACCTGCATGCTGCTGTTTACGTACAAACAGAAACGAGGCCACCCGAACCGAAGAAATCCAATCAGATAACTAGGTGACGTTTGCCGAAACAAACGAGCGAATGAAACATCAGCATGACATGTTCCGATTGAAACTAGGCCGGACCTAACTATTTTTAGCGATGTAAGTAAGGCCAGACATAATTTATGCCTCGCTTTCGGGAGATCCCGTCGTTCCGACATTTTCATTTGCCAGCTAATGAGAAATTGACCTTGTAGAGGAGAAAATTTTCTTTCCAATGGATTGCAACAAGATAGGTCTAGTTTTATTCCGTATAGACAAAATATGTGATCAAAAATAGACAATTTCAGCATAAATTCACATGATCAGACAAAAAAACNAGCCAAGAAAATCGAAGGGGTGACCCTAATGAAACGCATTTTTGAGAGGTAAAATGTATTCCTTCACATGCGACCATCAATGCTTTCGATTCACAAGAGGTCAAAGTGTCTAAGAATAGCAATAATCCAATGTCGGTATCTTTTACCCAAATCGACGATTTAAGGTNAGACATAGGAGAAATACTTAGAATCATAAATAATCATCTCTAGAGGAAGGAACTGCAGTCTGATAAACGAGGAACAGCTATGTTCAAACTCTAAAATGCCGAAAACAGATTAGGCAGGCAATTTTGACGGCAGGAAGAAAAACGGCAGGTGTGAAATATGCACGTAACATTCAGCCCCCACACGCTACGTTATCTGCTGGAGGTAAACAGAGTACACACGGGGTTGCCAGCATGCCATGATGGCGTTCCCGAAAACATATAAACTAAGTTAACTAATTTAAAATGTGTGTGTTTATGTGTGTGTGTGTGTGTGTGTGTGTGTGTGTGTGTGTGTCTGCATGTGTGTGTATATGTGTGAGTGTGTATGTGTGTTGTATGTATGTGTGTGTGTATGTGTGTGTGTTTATGTGTGTGTGTGTGTGTATGTATGTGTGTGTGTGTGTGTGTGTGTGTGTGTGTGTGTGTGTGTGTGTGTGTGTGTGTGTGTGTGTCTGTGTGTGAAAGAGAGAGAGAGAGCGAGAGAGAAAGAGAAAGGGACAAACAGACGGACGGACGGTAGACTGTGCGGGAGGACAGACGGAGGGGGTGAGACGAATAGACAGACAGACAGACAGACAGACAGACAGACAGATAGATAGATAGATAGATAGATAGATAGATAGATAGATAGATAGATAGATAGATAGATAGATAGATATAATATAATATGTTTGTGTATTAGAGATAGTTTGTGTGTTTCTGTCTGCGTGGTTAATGCTTCTAAAGCCTTCTATACTTACTCTTCACTCCTTTCCTTCTCAATCTGCTGTCCCAGAAGATGACACAATCAGTAACACAAAGGATAAACATAATACAGTCAAGGATAAGCCTATACCCAGCCATTATAACTTTATCAAATACAGTGTAGTCAGTTTCAACTGAAAAAGACAAAAATTAAACTATGATTCAAAAGTGTCAGTGAAACTTGAATAATTAGTATATTATTCATATCTTTTAAAGGGCTCGGGGGCTGCTGCAAAAATTGTGAGTGGTGTAGTTAATACATCGGTTCTAGTTACCTGAAAGATATATACATATTATAAAACAAGGTATACTATGTGACGCTAACGTTTTCGTTGTACTAGTATGAACTTTTCCTGAGCGGCTCGGTTATTAAAAAAAAATAAAAAAACCTTCATGCCCGTATTTATGACAGCCAGGGTTGGGCAGATCTGAGATCAAATGATCTCAGATCGTGATCTTAGATCAGATCACGTGAAGTTGATCTGAGCTAAACAGCTGTTTTAGATGAACTGATCTTGATCTGAACTATACCTATTTTGGCTGTTTGATCTGATCTTGATCT
>JAWQUT010000574.1:37883-61126 GCA_033807755.1 Ellobium chinense | reverse complement strand
ATATATATATATATATATATATATATATATATATATATATATATATATATATATACAATGCAACATAATATATATATATTGCCGCACTGAACGGTAGTGAGCGCACGGTAGTATAATATACTATCACCGCATCACGAGGGTAAACAGATAATTGAACTTACATTTTGCCTTTTTGAAACATCCAAAATGTACTAAACTATAATATGACATGTTATAATAAATACAAGACATAGCTTTTATTGTCATGGAAAGGGGATTAAATCCGGAGAGGCAAACACTGGGGCACTAACATCGATGTTATTGCACCAAAATAATGTCCTAAAGATGAACTTGGCTAAAGCTTTAGGCAATTCAGTATGGCAGTTGCAGGTTTCTCTTTAAAAAAGTAAAATGCTCATACTGCGTGCCATAGTGTATGATCTGACAGCACAAATATAGGTGTGCCCCTTAATGTAGAAGTGTTTCTCAAAAAATAATATAATGTCAATCATCGAACAATGCAACATTAAACAATAATTATATTGTCCAAGTATGTTTTATGGAGAAATACATTTAAAGAGGATGATCAAGATACATTCTAAAGTATTTTTATGGACACACATGTGAGATAACTTTACCTGTCATGTGAAATGCGTATTAGTCAGGGAGGAATATGAGCAGATTGGAAAATAGAAAGAAATGTGGTGAAATCCTGATAAACCTGATTTCCTATCTATTTAAATTGGATATGGTACAAATAATATCGCCTCTGTGTTTTTCGTTAACCTACTGTACAACTCAGCTTAAAGTGGTAACCCCTTAAGAAGTACAGATTAGAAATATGGGGTTACAGTGATTCAGTTGCCACAAGACTGTTGAACTGTTTATACGATTCTAATGAAGTTAGTGTCATGGTAATAAAGAGAAGATGTGTACTGTGGAATCGAAATTGTGTACACAGTGAAGTGATTCTAACGAGAACTGAGTGAAGCGGAATGTGTCGTACCTACAGTTAAATAGTAAGAAATCAATCTGGTAGTTTCATAATTTTTGTTTCTCTCATGCGTAGGCATGTTCAGTGGAACTCGATATTAAGTACCCATTGTGTACATTTCCACTTGCATGGATTCATTAGTAGTGTACATTTTTGTTAAGTATTATTTCTTGTGCATGGATTCGTTATTATTATATCATTGCATATTTTAGGTAAACCTCGATATTGCAAATACCCGAATAATAGTTATGTTGTTTTGTTGTTGTTGTTGTTGTTTTTTTTTCTATGAACAAAGACATCCATTATTTCACCGTATAATGAACACACAATATAAATAGGGCGTACTATGATCTAGAAGACTTATGTAATGTTGGAATTAACACTTCTGAGTGATAAAATCATAGTTTGTTGCTTTCATACATGTATTTTCTTAGCATTCAACTGGACTAAACTTTATTTAAAAAGTAAGATATTTTGTACTGAATTGTGGTCATGGTTTGGAAGTTAATTAATTAGGGCGTTGATGTTGATGTTACTGCCACTGTTGTTGTTGTGCTCGTTTTTGTTGTTTTTGTTGTGTTTGTTGTTATTGTTGTTGTTGTTGTTGTTGTTGTTCGTCTTCTTCTTCCTCTTCCTCTTTTTCTTTATCTTCTTGTTTGTAGTTACGGTGGTCGTGGTGGTGGTGGTTGTGGGGAGGGATCATGTACCTTGGACTCTATAATAGGTAACATTCTTCAGTTGTAAATCCTACAAACGATTTACTTATGCATATAATGTTTGACTTTTTTTGCGATTAAATATAGATTTAATATAATAATGAAAAATACTGTATGGATATCACAATATGTCTGACATTACTATGTTTGTTAGGATATAATAGTTACCATTATATTATGTTTATTTATGTGTAAAATCAAGGAGTAAGGTTTTTTCGCATACAGCAAGACATGTCAACAGTATCTTCATTTTCATTGTTCAGGGAGTTTGAATCATTCTTAGTGGAGTAGGAAGGAATATTTCAAATCTAACACCCAGAGCAACAGTCTGAATAACTAAGTTTGAAGGTACCTGAATATAAATGTTAAATCAGTGTCTTAAGCCTTATTCATTGGTGCTTATTACCTTATGTTGATAACCTTATTATTTCTCTTAAAGTGACAAAAAGAATTGCGGATGCTCATGTACGCACTGATGCAGAACAACTGGCCACTACTTAACGATTTAAAGAAATACATTTTATTACTTTCCATAATCACAACCAACAGTACAGGCATCCAGTCGTCGATCCATAGTGTGGGTTACACAATAACAACCACAATAAGTTTATTGAGCTCAGACAACTAGTCTATAGTTTTATGCTCTTCCACTCCAGTTTCTCTGAGATTTCTTCTGGTCTTTTTAGGCTCAAGTATATCATTCTAAATTTTCTTTCAAACAATCATTAAATCCATCCCCAGACATCAGCATAACCTGTAAAATTATTGCCAAGGTTCCTTCTGCACTATCATGATAACTCTTCTTGAACTTTTATTTTTCGGCGAACTCACAAGTCAAAAGGCAATTTGTGAAAAGAGATAAGCCTGAATAGGCAGGATTTTCATCTTTCTCCTCGCATTAACTGCCTCCGGTTGTGTAGAAGTGTCGATGCAATGTAGCTATACCAATTTATAATGAAGCAAATGGATTTGTTCTTGAACTGCCCAAGTGGTTTATGTTCTGTAACGCCCATGAAGATTGCGAGAAAACTCATAAAAGATACCATACTCGTGTAACATAATATATTTACTATGTAATAATATGTTTTTGGTAACCGAGCACAAACGCGTATCCTTAAGTCCTCACAATACTTATGTCCTACTACACAACAATAAGCATATTCTAGCCTGTTTCTCAGTGACGGTGTGGCACAGTATTATAATTTATTGTAACAAGTTTAGACCAGTTTGATATAATTGCACGAGGCATTGAATCTAGGAAATATTGTTTTACTGCTGAGGATCACGATTGTTTATACTATAAATCAGCCCTTCATTACATCATACTCTATTCATATTGTAGCCACATTGCTAAGAATACACGATGGACAATTCATGAATCAAAATTGTGGAGTCCTTACTATATGTTTGAAAGTATGAGATTTTGTCAGCTGTCAAGACGTCTACGTCTGTCTGTCTATTCACAGTAATGTCGAAGAAATCCTTACACGCTGGGAATTCCGTTTCAGTCAATTCTCCTGCCCTCACCGAATGCCATGATCATGTCACTATGTACAAAATGTCGGTTCAACATGGCACATTCTCTCTTAATTACTATGACACTAACTTCATTAGAATGGGATAAACAGTGCAGCAGTCACTGGCAATTGAATAACTGTAACCCCATTATTTATGATTTGTACTTCTTTAGATGTTACCACTTTAAACTATCGTTTACGATGACGTAAAGAAAACCACCGGGTAATATTATTTGTACTGTATCCTCTTTAAATGGATAGGAATTCATTGTTACTAGGTGTTCACCATATTTGTCTCTCCCCTAAAATCTGCTCATATTGTTCCTTGATAAAAATAATAATTATTTCACATATTAGGTCAAAATATCTTACATGCGTGACCATTAAAATATTTAAAAAGGTATTTTCATGACCCTCATTTATCTTTCAATAAAACATGCATTTGGGCAAAATAATCCTCATTTTATGTAGTATGGATAATTGATATTCAATTCGAATTTGAGGATGACGTCTAAATTAAGGGGTATAGCTATATTTGTGGGCTAGATCTTCCATGTCACGCAGAACACGAATGAGCATATCAGTGGATGAAATACATTTACAGAACGTGTTTTTGGGGTAATAGGAATACCAATACAAGCTGCCATATTAAATGCCTACAACTTTAGCGATCTGATGCCTATTTCAAAATGAACGTAGCATTAGGAAATAGTTATTTTAGTGCAAATGCATCAATATTAGTGCCCAGATTTTTAATTTCCGGATTCAGCAGCGTATCCGTCTAGGTAGACATTATGTCTTTCACATTACAACATGGCATATAGTTTAGTATTCTTGATGCTTCAGAATGGCAAAACGCGATTTCAAGTATTTCTTAAATAAACAACCCACATTTGTATCTGTGAATGGCTATTAAACAAGCAAAAACATTGACTTTAGCTTGATATTCTGGCTTTTTAGAAGAGTCTTGTGGTACAGAATCATAGCATGTCGAGTGTCTTTCTTAACCTCTAATGGAGACGGGAACCCTGCCTGCACCAGGACTAGCAATAGGAATACAATAACCACCTCCCCTTCTCCCGCCACTCGTTTTTTCCAATGCTTACAGGTTTTGGTCATGGTCCTCTTTGAATCATCAGACTATTGGATAGAAGGAAATCGCCATAGAGATTTCAAATGAAAACAAACATCACAAAGTTTTGATAACGTCAATGTTCTCTTCTCTGTAGTTCCATATAGCACGCGCAGTGAATGCATGGTTCTTGAAAGTCATTGTTTATGTCATTTTGCATCGTTATTGTAATCCTACTCACGACTTTCGCGGTCTTCGATAAGATACAACCATTTTGACCCCTGGTCGATTTGGGTTACTTCTGCTTCAGTAATTAAAATTATTATAAACACTATCACATGCCACATCATTAGTGGGGGAGGATATTACATCGCTCGTGCACTTTTTGATACCAACATACCACTTTTACGGCAGGTTCCTTATGCTAAGTGATAACAAAAATGAGGTGGGCCCACCTTGGCAGAACCCTCCTGTGGATGGTAGGTGTCCGTAATGATCCTTCTTTGTTTAAGTAAAATACGAGTTTTCAACTGTTTGGCATTCTGTAAAACCAATACCGTTAAATGTAATGATACACATTTTTAGACAGAGCCCAGGAAGACCTTTCCATTGAAATGCAACACTTGATATTTCTAATATAGACAGGACTGAAATTTTCAGTTACCCCACTGTACAACCACCTCTCTAACTCAGCAGAATGAATACCGCTTAACCCAATGGTGCTATTTTTCAAACAAAGTAAAACAAGCCCATTTCATTGAAATGCAACACTTTAGATCTGGACCAATCAGGTGCGTCACAAAAGCGTAAATTGTGATTTTCATGTTGTGCATTTTCTACTGCCTCATTAGTTCAGAAAATTAAAACCGCTCAGTTTAAAAACGGGCTAAGCCAGACCTATTTAATTGCCCTGTGCATACATTTACTAACCATCGTTAATTGTTGGATTTTGGGAAGAAACCAAGAGAGGACAAGATGATCTGGGACAACCCTATGTGAGTCGTATGAAGGAAATGGGTGTGATGGAAAGAAGTGGTGGAAAATGAGTATTCGTTAGAAAGAACATAACACTGCCCTCAATCAGTTCTCAGCCGGCACAATTAGTTGCGTTTCTCTGACAGTCTGAGGCGGGTCTGGCCTGGGGATCGGTACACCTATGAACCTCGTGAGCAGTGATGATATTTCCGGGACGCGTTAATAATGTGTGCTCAAAACATAATATAGTCCCAGTCATGAACGACAAGGTAATAACCCTCTGCAATCATGATGCAGCATGGTTAGGAACATTCACTGCACTTCTTTATGCTACTACAAACAGTGATACGATTAGCCGATAAAGTCTGATGAAGTCATCTTCAACTAGATAACTGTCAGCAACATTTTCATTAATAATCTAGTTCTGTTTAGTGGCGTGTGAACCGTTTTGCAAAATCTTATTTACATATTGATATTTTTTCCGTCTCGGCGGGCTAAAATCTAGTTCATCATTCTTATAACGTCATACATTTTTATTTTTTTTTTCGCAACTTTTGCGCAGAGTGGTGAGTTACAAATTGTTTGTAATAACTAATTAACCTTTGTATAACCAACCCCTAATCCCCGGTCTATTTGGTGTACACTGTCTCAACAATAAAGTAGAATAAACTGGGGTGTCAGTACACAGACAGGTAAACTTACCAGTTCTACAATCTTTGCCCGTGTAACCATCTTGACATCCATTAAAACAGATCCCAGTTTCGGGGTCACACCATGGGTTATCCAAAGAACCGTTAATCTTGCAAAATTGGCTGCATACTGAACTGCAGTCAGGACCATACCTCCAAGGATCACAGACTATCATTGTGGATGAAAGAACGAAGTTTGCAATGTCAGAATTGTAAACCTTCAAGACGTCCTTCTGTCTGCTCGTCCGTCCGTCTCCTTTTCGATGATATTGTTTGTTTATAGGTATTTCAATCAGTCTGTGTGCCCTCATCCAAGGGGAGGGTGGGACATGTTGGTGCACTTTTCACAACTGGTACTATTTAAATGCTACCTGAATCCCCCGTGAAGTGTTTCTAGGCACCTTGATACAAAGCAATATCATGTTCTCACCAAAAACATATTTTGATCTCATAGTAGCACAGAACCACAAGAAATGTGCTTAAGCTGACGGCACCAACCCACCCCATATACGGAGCATGTTGGTGTATACAATGGGGCGAGCTGGTGCAGTTGTGTTTGTTGCCTTGTAATGCATATCTGTGTGGCTTAAATTACTTCAGATTTGGCCAGCATGTTATTATATATCATTACAAATTGCCACATCGTCCGTTTCCTTTTCCACCTCCTCCTTCTCCTCATTATCATCGTTCTTATCATTGTCGATAAAATGATGATCCTGAAAAAATTTTACTTCGAAGACTGTAAACGAAATTCAAACTATTACTATATTATGATCATCATCATCAACAACAGGATCATCATCAGTATCATTATCCGAAAAAAAAATTGTGTCACCAGCTGTTGCAAAGATTTTATAAATTTATAGTATTTATAACTACTAGTAAGACTTTTTCATAAGACGAGAAAATGGCATACTCAGTTGGGTTTTGATTGATTTTAATCCGTGAAAACAAGTGAAATAGAGGGAACTTCAATCCGAATTTGTGTACACAGTATGACAATAAGTAATTTAGTATTACAGTTAGGGCACTTAAATTACTTGAGGCAGCTTCAGAAGGTGATTTAATGCTGCTAAAAATAAAAAATAAAAATTAAGAAATCTTCTGTATAATTTTTGACTAAATACACAGTTAGTTGTATTTTGAAAATGCTGTCTTTTTTTCCTCTCCCATTTCCGTAACTGCATTTAACAGCACAATATTTAAAGAGGAATTTTCTAAAATAATACAAAAGTGAGAATCGTGTAAAGGCGGCAGTTTTTAGCTACAGATTGCCTGATTATCATTTGCAGGTTAACTTCCTTGAGAGTACTATGGTTTTTAATTTCAATGCAGTTTATTAAATGAAATGAAACGTGCCTTAAACAAAGGCTTGTCTGATAAACGCATATCTCGCTGTTCTTCGTGGAACTTGACTGTGCCAATATCCCTATTGATATTTATATAAGAGTTCAAGAAAAAAAAAAGATGATGGGTATTGCAAGTTTTATTTTCGACTGAAATAGCATGTTTTTTTTTATAAAGTGATAGTTACTTTGATATGAAATGAAGGCAAGGGGAATAACTCTCTATCGTCGCACTTGCTTAACTTTAAAATGCCCCTATGAGATGGTCCATTGAACTTAGACATTGGAAATATAATCATGAGAAGAACAAACGTATGCCATTTTTTTTTTTTTTTACCTGACAATGCAGTTTGCAAAACAATACTTGTAACTTCCAAAATCCGTTATTTTGGCTCTCGGCTGTTACATTATGCCTCACTATGATTATTTTGTACAAACGTAGATGAGAGCAGTATCAACCGTGATCCTGTAAAATATTACGTTTATAAAGATATGAGTATGTGTGATAATCGGACTACACCAACTCGTCCAGTGCACCAACACGCCCCATCCTCACTACGTAGTTTCCCCGTGAAATCATTCATTTATTGCTAGATATGAACTATACAAGAAATAAAGACAACAACAAACGTAGCCTGACATAATATAAATAAAATTCATTCATCTTCAAATCTGAAAATAATCTTCATCCTTTCACAACGTCATGTTTTTCATGAACTTCTTACCGTACTTAGAAATATTACAGTAAATAAACAACAACAACAACAACAACAACAACAAAGACGCATACATACTTCAGAAACGAGGTGGTAATGCTAATTTCTAGACATACTTGTACGTTACATTTTGCGAAGGGGTTAGTTTTTGGGAGAAAAACCTTATCTTCACCAAAACGCTTATGTTGTTCTTCGAACATTAGTATAATGAGTCAGTACACAAAAGTTCAGAATCTTAGGGTGCGTAGTCTCGAAGTTTTAGGTGATTACATGTTCACCCCCTAGCTCCATTATAGTGTGATTATCACGTTTCTTAATTTACCTATATTCACCTTTTATGACAATGATCATAATATCATCGGATCAGATCAAGATTTAACTGTTAATAAAAACGACTGACCGCATAACGTCTTTCAACTTCGTAGTTTTAACAAATTTTAATATAGACGAATTCTTACTGCCATTGCCTATATAACGTTGCCGTTTCCATGAATTATGACTTTTTATTTTTTATATTTAATACCTTACTATTTCAATCACCGTAAATCCGTAAATCCTTAAATTCTGCAGAACGACATGCTCGACACAGCAGAATTACATGGGTTTTTAGTTGGTTTTTTTTTTTTGGAGTAAAGGTTTATATCACTGATCCGCAGATAGTCTACTTCTTCTAATCTATCAATCAATAGATAAGCATGCGTCTCATCACCTGCTCCGGTTCATTCTTTTTTTTTTTTTGAAAGTCTCCTTTAGTAGTGCCTTTCGGTGCGCTTGGTATTCTTTCACCTCTTACTCTTTTTTGTGTTCGCGTCATCAGCGCAACCATTAGACTACTGTCAAATATATAAAGTTATGCTTTCTAGAGATTCCATTCGTGAAACAGGGAACCAGGCTAGTTTCGAACATTACAATTTGATTGTTTTCCTATATCTTTTAATTTACCTCTATCGGGAGTGACTATGCAAAAAACCGAAGCGCAACAAACCCATGCTTTGGTGTTTCCTTTTATGTCACATTGCTGTTAAAGTACTAAATATTTGACCGAGCGAAAATAAATTGCGCGATTTTTAAAAGAACGATTATTGAGAAAACTTTTACCACGAACACAAGAGAGAGAGGCAAATTTAAAAAAAAAAAACAACAGTTTCCTGTTAAGACAGAATGGCTGAAGGGCCCATGCACACTTTAGGTATATAATTCGTTAAGTTGGTGAAAAAATAAATAAATAAAAATAACATAGAGGAACAACTTTATTCATTTATTTGTGAAAGCATTATGATTTTATGAATTATACTTATTTAGCAGTTATCATTGTGTCACTAATCACTCACCAGAAGAACAGGTCGATCCCTGGTAACCAGGCAAACAGCCATGAAGACAGTGACCGTCTGTGTGACTGCAAAGTGACTCCTGACCTATTGCGTTGGTTGCGTTACAGTGGTCACTACAGCTGAATGAACAATCCTTGCCGTATTTTCCAGCCTCACATTCTGTTTAAGCCAAACCCGTAGAATTGTTTAACCAAGAAAAGTACAAATAACTAACCCTTTCGATACCTATATATTTCATGAGTTCTTTGGCGTGTACACAAGAATATTTCATTACTATACATAGAAATATGGACGTGCGGATACGTAAAAAAAATGGATGTCAGTTGAATTTTTAAAATCAATTTGACCTAACAGTGAAAGGGTATTAATCTGATTATTATGGTTGTCCAACCAGTATATCCACCCTTTAGATCATACTATAATAATGTTAAAAAGACGAATTTGTGTAACTTTCATGCATATCATTACAAAGACACGTACAATATTAAAATCTGACACTCCCCCAGTATCATTAATGTCAGGCTGCAAGGCGGTTATATTGTATGTATGTAGATGTTATCTATATATATAAAAGTGGACTTAGGGAACTATGTTCGCTAACTCCTCCGTTATTACCAAACCTACGCATTTGAAACTTCGCAGACGTCGGCAGCATTTATGTGGTCAGGACCTAGTGTAAAAAAATCGACGCAAACTGCTTTCCCCGATTTTATAGAAAATAGTTTGTACCGCATGATACGTGGCGTGTTGATTTTAATGCCACCATTGTTTTTGTTTGAACCGGAAGTCGTTCCCAATCGGCTTCGAGCAGACGCGCCGCTTTGCGAATCGAGTTGATTTCTGTCATCAAACTAGATCGCAGAAAGAGAGATCATTTACAGCAAACGAGTGAATTTATGTTGCGGATCAAGATGCGGTGAAGGTAAGTAGTGAATACTTCATCTAATTTAGATTTTATCCATCTCTGAGTCAAACTGGACATGTGTGTTTGTGTCGAGATCAGGTCATGTCAGTAATGTCATGTCTGCCAAGCGTGAGTGCGTGTGTTGGGAATTTATGTATCTTTTAGTTCACTGCATCCAATCTACATTAACCAGTTTCAGTGCTGATATACTGCGTTCTTTTTGTTTCTTCTGCATGTTTTCCTGCCCTTTGTTAAACTCCTTTCCGCTGATTAATCAGAATTTAGACTGGATGAGTAGATCTATATCTAGGTCACATAGGTCTAACTGGCCTTTTGTGTTTGTGTCGATATCAGGTCATCCACGAGGGCGTGTAAATTTGTGTGGGTTCGAATAATTTTTTTTTACGTGATTACATGTCATCTACATTTACTGCCTACATTCATTATTTGCTGCAACATTTTTCTGATTTTTTGTTGTTTTTTTTCTCTCCTCTTAAAAGTTCTTACTGGAAAGAGGGTTTTCGGATGTCAGGTCATTTTTAACTCTTTTAATTGCAGTACTTTTTTTCCATTTTTATTAGATTTCCTTTGTATTTTATTTTCCTCTCTCGTATATCCACTATGCCGAGAAAGCGTAGAGGACTTGGCCATGGGAGGAGCACTCCTGCAGCTAAACGCATGTGAGCAAATCGTCTTGCAGATGAAAAGCAACCGCCTGATGTGGCCGAAGCTGTTGATTAACACGTCATAAATACAAATTAATGAAGATCCTCTTCTACAAGATTGCACAAAGCGAGATCATTTACAGCAAACGAGTGAATTTATGTTGCGGATCAAGATGCGATGAAGGTAAGAAATGAATACTTCATCTAATTTAGATTTTATCCATCTCTGAGTCAAACTGGACATGTGTGTTTGTGTCGAGATCAGGTCATGTCAATAATGTCATGTCTGCCAAGCGTGAGTGCGTGTGTTGGGAATTTATTTATCTTTTAGTTCACTGCATCCAATCTGCATTAACCCAGTTTCAGTGCTGACATACTGTGTTCTTTTTGTTTCTTCTGCATGTTTCCCTGCCCTTTGTTAAACTCCTATCCGCTGATTAATCAGAATTTAGACTGGATGAATAGATCTATATCTAGGTCACATAGGTCTAACTGGCCTTTTGTGTTTGTGTCGATATCAAGTCATCCACGAGTGCGTGTAAATTTGTGTGGGTTAGAATTATTTTCTTTTTACGTGATTACATGTCATCTACATTTACTGCCTACATTCACTATCTGCTGCAACATTTTTCTACCTTTTGGTTTTTTCTATCCTCTTAAAAAAGTTCATACTGGAATGGAGGGNGGGGGGGGGGGGGGGGGGGGGGGTCGGGTCATTTTTAACTCTATTAATTGCAGTACTTTTTTCCCCATTTTTAACAGATTTCCTTTGTATTTTATTTTCCTCTGTAGATATATCCACTATGCCGAGAAATCGTAGAGGACTTGGCCGTGGGAGGAGCATTCCTGCAGCTAAACGCATGCGAGCAAATCTGCAAATCGTCTTGCAGATGAAAACCAACTGCTGATATGGCCGAAGCTGTTGATGAACACATCATAAATACAAATAAAGATCCTCTTCCTGCCATTGCCACTGACTTACCAGACCTACCTAGGCCAACGGTCACTCTTCCTTGAGCCTCTCCTCCAGCTGCTCCAGCTGTCACCACAATCTTATCAGCTGTGCTAAGCTAAGATACACCCCAGAAGGTTTTCATGTTACACACCATATAGGGAAATGACGGTCAGATGTGAACATTGCCAAGCAACAAAGTTTCCTGGAAAGACTAAGACCATGTGTTGCAGTAACGGTAAGGTAGATCTTGATCCACTGCCTCCTCTACCAGAAGATTTCAGGGCCTTATACTTCAGCCATTCCCCTGAATCGGAGCACTTCCTTTCCAATCTGAGAAAATATAACTACTGTGCTTTTCAGATGACTTCTTTTGGATGTAATGAAGTGACTCTTCGAAACTGGCATCCAACTATTCGAGTGTAAAGTCAAGTGTGTCACCTAATTGGCTCACTGACACCTGCCCCAAATGAAACTGCCAATTTTTTGCAAGTTTACTTCACTGATAGAGAGATGACTCAGCTTAACACCAGAATAAATATAACTGATGATTTAAAGCTACACTTAGTGAACAGAATTCAAGTTGTTCTCATGGATAGCAATGTTTACATCAGAGAGCTTAAAAAAATAGTAATGGAATTCGGCAGGCGCAACCACATCAACAACTTTAGCATTGCCATACATGAAAATGCTGTGAAAGCGGTACTGATATTAGAGGTACTGATATACCCATGGGAGGCACTGCCAAATTAGTGTGCGGTGACTTTCGACAAGTATTGCCGGTTATCCTGAATGGCACGAGAGCAAACGTGGTGAATGCATGCCTCAAGAAGTCTTCCCTGTGGCCACATGCGAAAGTATACAAGCTTAGGACTAACATGCGTATTCTAATGACCGGTGATGCAGAAGCAGAGCAGTTTGCCGATCTTCTGTTGTCACTTGGAGATGGTTCACTGCCAGTGATAGAACAGCGGGATACTATTTGCCTTCGTCATTTTGGGACAGCTGTAAAATCAGTAGATGAGCTTATCGAGTCTGTTTTTCCCAGCTTACAGGAAAAGTATGGGAACACACAATGGCTCATGGAAAGAGCAATATGAGCTCCCCTCAATGATACGGTAGCAGACATCAATGCCAAAATGTTCCGTATGGAACCTGGACAGCCAGTGCTCTGCAGCTCCATTAACACAGTTATGAGTGATGAAGAGGCAATTCACTATCCACCTGAGTTTTTAAACTCCATTCACCTTCCTGGACTTCCGGCACAAGTCCTTCTGATCAAAGTTGGCATGCCGGTGGTGCTGATGTGCTCCTTAATCCACCGCGCTTGATGAATGGGACCAGGTGCATAATCACAAAAGCAATGACCAACATAACTGAAATTGCCATCTCAACTGGCCCGTTTTGTGGAGAAAGGCATCTCATTCCGAGGATTACCCTGCAGCCTACTGACACCATTCTGCCCTTCACATCCCAGAGGAAACAATTTCCTCTTCAACACTGTTTTGCTCTGACAATCAACAAGTCCCAAAGACAGACAGTAGGCTTGGACTTGAGAACACCTGTGTTCTCACACGGAATGTTGTATGTGGCCATTTTTTTTTTACATAACTGCAAACAACAGGACAAAGAATGTTGTCTATACTGAAGTGCTACAATGAATTGTGCCTATATTCATTAATAACTGTAATCACAGGTGCACCCCAAGGCTGCGTACTCTCACCTATTTTGTACACCACCTATACCAATGACTGTCGCAGCTGTTTAAAGAACATCCCTTTGATTAAGTTCGCAGATGACGCAACTATTGTTGGTCACCTTTCAGGAAATGAGGAAAACTATATTAATCAAATTGATACATTCACTAAGTGGTGTGATGATAATGTTTTGCTACTAAATGTAAGCAAAACCAAGGAATTATTGATAGACTATCGGATAAAGACTCCCCTAACTCCCCTCAAGATCGATGATCAAGAAGTGGAAGTGGTTTCGAGCTATAAATGCTTAGGCATAACCATTGATAACAGACTATCATGGCACAATCACACGCACGAAATTTACAAGAAAGCCAATCAACGTCTCTATTTCATTCGCAAGCTCAAATCTTTCAATGTGCAAAACGACCTTATTCGACTTTTCTACGGGTCAACACTCCAGAGTAGTATTACTATTGGTCTAACTTGCTGGGGTGGTAACATCACACAAAATGACAAGATCAAACTGAATCGTATTATTAAAACAGTGGAAAAAATAATTGGAGACAACTTACCATTGGTAGAGCAACTTTATGTCACAGCAGTAACAGAAAATGAACATCCTCTATTTAACAAATATAAAACATCCATTAGAAGTGGAAGACTGCTGTCACATTCCTCAAAAACAGAGAGGTACCGAAACTCATTCATTCCACACTCAGTGCGAATAATCCGGGAGTCCTCTTTTCCGTAGGTTAGGGCCATTAGAGTGTTTCTAAAGTGCACAGTGAACTGCAGTGTGTAAATTGTGTGAGCAGTGAAGGGTGAAGACGAGAGAATGACAGAGTGAGTGACTGGGGCGGCGCATGTATCATGTAATATGTGTGAGAATGTGCGAGTCAGTGTCTGTTAATTTATGTATAATTGTATGCATCACTGTAACATAGAAAAAATTCCCCACGAGGATAAATAAAGTATCTTATCTTATCTTATCTAAGGTTAGAAATCACATGTTGTTTTTGTTCGTTGTACTGCAGTCCTTTCTTTGTTATCCTCTGTTCTCCTTCCTTTCCCCTGAACTCTCTCCCAAATTCACACATGTACCTATCCGTTCATGGAACGGGTAATTATGCTTGTTATAAATAAAAGGTGACCCTTGTATAATAGTTTTTCCCTTTACGTCACGTTCCTATAAAATACTACAGGCTTGATCTAGTAAGAAGGGCAATATTTTTAAATCAACAAACAGTATTAAGAAAACTTTGACTACAAGCAAAGGAGAAAAAGGTAAAGAAATATTTCCGCCAGATATTTCGAAATAATTCCTTCATTCAGAACAGGGATATTGAAGAGAAACTATATTTATTTATTACGTTATTATTAATAATAAATAAATTAGTAATACGTAACTTGAGATACTAAGAAAAATTTCATATTACTAGGGCAAGTAGAGGTAATCGGATATGCTGAATTAAAAGGTAACCCAATTGTATGTTTACTTATGTTTTATGGAATCATTTGAGCTGTAAAACAAGTTATAGCATACTTATAAAACTAGTTTGTTATTAAGCCTAAATTATCTAGATCTAACGGACTAGTCTAAAGTATTAAAACCACTCATTCACACTCTTTCTCTTTCTCTCTCTCTCTCTCTCTCTGTCTCTCTCTCGCTCTCTCTCTCTCTCTCTCTCTCTCACACACACACACACACACACACACACACACACACACACACACACACACACACACACACACACACACACTCACACACAAACAAACAAACACACACACATACATAAACAAACACATAAACTATCACGTAATGGATAGATATTATCTTTAACAGGCCAACAATTCTTCCTCTTATTCTGCTAAAAGGGATCAATGTAATATAATCCTCATCACCTGTCCATTTTCTACTATTATATTTATTATTTATTCAATCCGTTAATTCACAGTGTTCTATTCTGCCTGGTTTCATTGCGTTGTTTTTGTTTTTTTTTTACCTTTTTTGATACTTCTTTAGAGAAAGTCAACTCACAGCGGTCAACATCTTTGGATGAGATGAAGAGTTCCCAGGTTCCAAAAGGTAAGACTAAGTTCGTTGAATCATGTGCAAGTTGATGGTACCAAACTCTTTATAGTTCAATACGAATTCTAAATACAGTCAGTTTGTTAGGCCATGAGTCAAAAGGACGTTCCACTGGCTCAAATTAAAAACAACAACAACAGCAACAACAAAACAAAACAAAACACCATTCATAAGGAAGAAAAAATATAATGATGAAAAGTATGCCTTGCTTTATAACTCACAATCCGAGGACTGATCCCCGAAATTAACATTACCCAATTTTGGTGAAGTATCAGTATCATTATTTGATGTGATTTAGCAGTTATCCTTGTGTCACTAACCACTCACCAGAAGAACAGTTCGCTCCCTGGTAACCAGGCAAACAGCCATGAAGACAATGACCGTCTTTGTAGCTGCAAGGTGACTCCTTCCCTGGTGTGTTGATTTCCCTACAGAACTCACTACAGCTGGATGAACAACCTAGGCCATATTTTCCAGCTCCACACTCTGTTGAGGCCAAACCCATAGAATTAAACACACAAAAAAAAAACAACTTGTTCGCCATGTCTTGTTTCCATGAGCTTACAGACCATTCTTGATTAGTCAACTCCAATAAGATTCTCTTTGGGTTTAAGCAAAATGTAAGTATCCGTGTGATTGCTCTATCAAATCTTACATCCGGATGTAAAAGATACATCAGTCATTAAAAGCCATTAGGACAGATCACATCAGCCAATGATATTTCTATGACAGTGAAAATAAAGAACGCGAAAGTAGTGATTGGTGGATTTGTGGCTTGCAATGCTCGTGTAAACAAACGTGCATAAAAGGTCTATTAACCTGTACAAGGGAATAGTTCATTGTAGGATGGGTGTAAGGATACGCCTGGATTAACATGATAATGCTACTTCCTCAACGAAAAGGTTTTGGCTTTATATGAAAGTGTCCACAGTCCGAAAAAAAGATTTTGCTAATTCAGTAGAAACTTTTGATAGGAGTAAGAACCCCAGTTCTGTATAGCAAGAGAGAAACAGGCAGAAAATGCATAAAGAAAAATATTTATATGAAGGTTAAAAATTTGAAAAGATTGGCGGGTTCTCTGAGGGAACAAGGTAAACCAGTGTTTGGGTGAGTTATAATTTAACGTTGTTGATGTTGCTGTTGTTGTTGTTCCCCCTTGTCTTCTTCTTCAGCATCAAAACTGGTTCGATTAAGTATAGACAGAGACCTTGAAGGCAGGATACCTTGATGAAAAATCAGACAGGAAGAATAACGTTTTCACTCACCCTCCTGAAAGTTCAGTTTGATTTCGCTTTCGCTTTTGGGACCCTGACGTGAGTTGAATCTGCATCTGTATGTTCCAGCATCATTTGATGTGAATGACTTGAATCTCAGAAGACTGTGAATGGTGTACGTACCATCCCCATTATCATCAGTTCTGCTCTTACTGAAATAGAACCATAGAGAGGACAATTTAGGCGAGCAGAAATTGAAACAATGTGAACTTAAACATCACAGTGAAAAAACCAAACCCCAGCTCAAGGAAGAATATTTGATTGATAACAGTTTGCATACTTCTTAAAACCCATTATCCTTAATGCCACGTAAATTTTGTTAAAGATACTTTACATTAACTGTTTTTACTGAAAATGTCAATATGTAATTTGTACAATCGGATGTGGGGTTGAACACAGTGCCAAACTACTTTGTACTGAAACTCTAGCTCACAACTTTCAAGGCCTGGGGGATCTAGGTCTATACACTATTAGTGGGTTTGGCATCAAGCTTGGGTTTGTGTGGGTGCAGGGCTTAGCAAAAATGTTTAAATGCATAAATATATCAGATCATAAGGAAAGTTTGAAGAGGATACCTATAAGAGAGTGCACATTTTGTAAACACTGCCTCTCATACAGAATGGATGCATGACTGTTATTTTCAGTAACCAGATCCTGTATCAATTAAAGGAACACAACAAACTACCTATATTTCTTTTTATTTCTGTATTGTCCACAGGCCGTGACATGTTGTGTGTTGACAAAATGTATCAAAAGGGAAGTGGGGCCTGGACAGGATATTGAATTATATTGCTTAGTTTATAGGACAAAATATTTATTTCAAAATATCTATGTCATTTTGATGGTCATCTAAATCAGGGTGATAAAGCACATTACACGATTACATTCACTAAGTTAGTGGAAAACAATGAGCTTTCACAGACCTCGAGGTGCTGACATGATGTAAATTTTTCAGCACATGTAGTGGTGCATGGTAAAATATTTATGATAAGGGGTCCATCTTTTTATTTCATATTAAAAACAAACAATCTGGAGTAGAAGGTTTATAGCATTTACAGCAGATGTACTTACATTCCTGTCCTCGAGTTAGCATGAAGGACAAGGCTACTCATTGCTACATGTTTATGACCTAGGCAGACTTGATGTTAACTAATTGTTATGCTTATTTTTGTTCATGAACTTCAGAATAGGCTGTATGATTGTTTCGTTGTCATTTTCATTCCTAGTTTCAAGATTACTGGAATCGTCAAGATTTACGCTAGCTGTATTTCTACGTAATATTTGTGTGATCTGTTGGTCTAGTCTGATTCTGCTGAATTTTTTTTTTAATAGCAGCAGCAACATAAATCTTATCAATGCTATTTACAGTTGTTCTGTACTACATCAATAGTACTATTAACGCATTAATATCAGCATGATCAATACCACTGCTCTATTTACCAACATGTTCATCACCATATAATTAGTTGTTAGCTGAACAGTAAATTGACTAAGTACCATTACCATTATTTGAATACACACATATTACCATATTTGTCTTGATAATGACGGGAGATTAATATGTATTTTAATTGTTGTTTTTTTAATATTGTTTTACTATTTCCACAGCTTCATAGGACGACAACATAAAAATTATACATACA
This sequence comes from Ellobium chinense, assembly GCA_033807755.1. Classification (NCBI taxonomy): domain Eukaryota; kingdom Metazoa; phylum Mollusca; class Gastropoda; order Ellobiida; family Ellobiidae; genus Ellobium; species Ellobium chinense. The sequence continues at coordinate 42,567 of JAWQUT010000574.1, read as the reverse complement.
ATCAATGATTCTTACAAAACAACACAACAGCAAGAGTGCGGCCTCAGGGACTGCAAAATAGCATACCAACAGAGTAGCCTCAGACACTACATAATAAGACAGCAATAGGGTGGCCCCATAAACTACAGAACGTATATCAACAGTGTGACCTCAAATACTAGAAAAGTAACGCATCAAAAATGTGGTTCCAAAGAATAGAGAATAACTTATCAACAGTGTAACCTTCAGACTACAAAATAGCATATCAGGAATGTGGCCTCAGAAACTACAGAATATTATATCAATATAGTGGTCTCAGAGACTATAGGTTACATAATAGTATAGCCGCGAAGACTACAGTATTTATTTATTTATTATTATTATTTTTTTAAAATTTCTTACCGCATATCGTTGAGCTATATACATATTTTGAGCTACTCTTTGAGTCTAAATGTGTGGAGTCCAGTCTGAGTGCACCAGGAAATACAATAGTAATTACTGTTGTAAGGCTTAGAAGTGCCTACATCAAAGGGATTTGAGCCTTAGTATCTGTCAGATTTACATTCCGCAGTAGGTATTGTCATGTGATCCTAGGTATTTTTTTTCCATGCATGAGTGTGAAATATTTAGATTGGTTCTCAGCAATTTTTGTTAAACCAATTAAATTAATAAGGTGTTTTATGCAATATTAATTTAGACTTTTTTTTTTTTTGCTATTCATTACTCACAGAATGTGCGTGGAAGCAGTACGTAATGAAACATATCCGATGGATTTCGATAATGCTAATTCTGTGCACACACTAACTTACTTTTAGACCAAGGACTAGGTCTTAAAGCTCATATGTGTCAATGTGTCAGCCATCCTTCACTGCATGAGAATATGGCATGTGTTTGAGATACCTAATAGTGTGAAGTCGCATGCGCGGGCATTATCCTGGGTATGAGACTTAAAACCGCATTATTATTATTATTATTATTATTATTATTATTATTGTTATACCTACCTTTAATCTGTATTTTTCACAAAACAGGAATATTTGCCAACATATTTTGATTGCTCACAATTTGGATGTGAAAGACTACTTAAGAATGAATGGCAGATTGCTTTCTATTCTGGAAAAATGTATTATGAAAGGTATACCTTAGCACATCTTTTAAAGTATAGAAATAAATTGTTAGCTTCAAGCCCAGACCCATGCATTAGTCATGGGATGTTCTTCAATTAGTTGTTTGCAAACAGATACTAGCTCATCAGGAGAATTTCCTCATTGTCATAACGCCATACCAAAATACTAGAATACAAACTGGCTCTGCATTCCATAAGCAGGGGGAAAACTCAGTAATTTACTGCAGGTTTATTATAGTAATGAATCATAAAACTGCATTCTTCCTATGACAGTGATTATTATCTTAGGCATATACTTTGAGTAATCTCATCACTTTCTCGTATATTGAATGATGATAACCAGCTAGTAATTAGCTCTAGACTTTCCATGTCACTCATAAGAACAGGGAAGATGTTCGTTTCTTTCAGTGATTAGTCCAGCAAGATGTAAATAAAAAGCCAACATTCTAAAATAAAATGTGTACGAAAAATAGTTTTGGGCATTCCTAACAGCCTTAAACAAATCTGAGTGTTTCCTCACTAAACTAAATACAAAAACTGGACAGTACATGAGTGTGCATTATTACTGTCTGTCCTATAAACAGTTTTGTCTACAATAAAAAAAAAAAAATAAATCATATGGTCACCAACGTGAAATGCATTCAGAATATAGACTAAAACGGTATTTCAGACTGTATGAGAATAACCTCGGGCTATCTTATCCCTGCCAATTTGAAATATGTAGATGATACCGTTTACGATTTGGTCTAGTTTGCAGTTATATTGCATTTAAATAAAAACAAACAAAAACAATGTTTCATATACACATTCACGGTTAGTTTAATGTTTGATAACATCAAATCAACATCTAGACTTTCAAAACAGACATTCTTTATTAAAAAACAAAAACTCACTCAGAGACACGTTTGAGTTGTATATGCAGTATTATAATAAGTCATAGTGTGTATGTTCTTATTTAAAAAAAAAAAAAATTAAGAACACTTCAATCAAAACTTTGCCTCACATATTGTAGGTCTGGTTTTATTGGGTTAACCACTCCAAGAAAGAGAGAGGAGTCTGTGGTGGGGTTAATGTCTAGAATGTTTGTGTTCTCAAGCACATCATGCAAACTGACAATGGGCATAGTGTGAGCTGTTGAAACGTATGTAAAAAAAAACAAAAACTGTCACATAAAAATTAGGGGGTCTGGGTTTGATCTGTAGTAGGGACAGTAGAGTTTCTAGTGATAGGCTTTTAAATTTGTGTTTTGTTCTTTTATTTTGTTTTCTTAGACTTGATCTTCAGCAGTATAATACACTTTCTAGAGAACATCAGTTTGGACAAACATTTCTGCCATGTAATAATAATAAATAGAATATGCGTTACTACCTTGTTTTACTTGGCGATGTCGGCAAGATGTTTGATAGAGTTTTAGAGGTAGTGACTATATTCGAGTCTTCTGTAACCCATTGCCAGAAGCACGGAATGTCATATGTGATAGTATTCTATGAGGTGAGAGATAAGCTTAAAAGAATAACCTCGGGCTCACTGTGGACAGTACATGGAAGGAGATACGTATTCATATATATACGACTAACCTCACGCTCAGTGTGTGTTATCATGAGGACATGACATGTATAATTAGAGGAGAGTATTGAGTGTGAGCGGTTAAAAATTGATTCAGTGTAAATGGTGAACACTATACTTATATGTAGACGTTCCGGAATAGTATTGAGGTAGTAGGTATTTCCGGTTTAATTGCCAACGTTATTCTATGTTCATATGGTGTGGTACACCATTAAGCTTGCAGACTGAGAGGGCCAGAGTTCAATCCTGGTAAAGACTGGACATTTTCTAGCGTGAGATTTTTAGGTATTTCTTCTCTAGATTGATCTATCACAGTAACCTGGTAAAATCTCTAGAGGCGTTTGTTTGTTCGCAATGATTTTCCATATATATTTTCTCCACCCAGGGATGTAAAGCCATAAAGTGTTTAGTTTGTTTCCAAGCAGCTGGACAGTTCTGCATAACAAGTGTATTAACACTGACATTGACACTGACATCTCTTTCTATTACTTTGTGCTTACCACAGCTGGGATTTTGCACCTGCCCTTGTTAAAAATATATCCACAGTAAAACGTGTGCTTTCCTGTGTGCCCTCAAACTTCATGTACTCATGTTCAGCCTCCAAACGGCCTTAAATCTGGCGTCTTTTAAGCTGAATTACCTTTTTTAAAATTATTATTTACTTTGCCACAAACTCTGAAAGCCATTTGCTGCTAGTTGATGCAATGCTATCAGTCAAGTTGAGAGGGAGAAACATAATTTTATGAATAGCCTGAATTTATAGTGTCTTATGGATAATCACATGAGAAACGTTTAACCTGTCAGAGAGAAGAAACAAACAAACAAACAAACAATAACAACAACAAAAAAAACAACAAAAAACAATAATGCGAACAAGGCGTAGGGTCTGAGGCAAGCTTTGTTGACATTTCTGGCATGGGTGAAATGCACCCAATGGTACTGCAGAAACACTGGTTGAATTTTGTTCTTTTTCTTTTGCTCATGTTTATTATCTGATATAACATAACACTGAGGATGCCTTAGGGTATATTGAGCCATTTTCTTTTGTTCTTGGTATATCGGTCACCTGTGCATTACATTCCACTAGTGTGGATGCAGATAGTAATGAAAGTTAAGACTGTTGCAGTAGGGAAAGAAAGAAATATACATTATGCGGGAGGGACGACGAGTATAGATGTGTCTGTAAGTGGAGATGCATTTATTTTGTACCCAGTGCACTTTACTGCCAGAACTAGAATGCGGCTCTGTCATTTTTTTTTTACATCATGGTGTTTGCTGATGCAAACTGCTCATTTTTTTTTAAACAGCAAGTTTTACATTTTGTTTCAACTACACTGAATAGAACTCACTGCACCAAATTGCTGGGTTTTGTTTGTCAGTGGATTTATTCAGTTGACCGCAAAACTTTAATTCAAACCTTATGTGGAATTTAACTCCAAGATACTCACTATTAGACTAGTGAATAAATAAAGGTTTGAAGTAGAAGTCAAATTGCTTGAACCCATTAAATATACAGTAAAACTCGGATAATACATCCTTCCTTGGGAAGAAGGAAGTTTTTGACAGTATGTGTTTTGTGTCATTCAGAGTGCTTTATATAGAGACAACACATCTAAGTCTGCTGAATGAACATGATATTATAAGCAGATGAATGTTTTAAGCTACGGTTGTAATAACAGAGTTCCACTGTATTTCTTTATTTACGCTTGCATTTTTATTTATTTTTTTTTTCCACTTTATCAAATCCGCCCACACACACACACGCACCATAAATATGTGGGCATGTCATTTCATGACAATTTGAGGACGTATGCAATATCATCAGGGATAAAATCACATTCCCGCACATCGTGGGCTCTTTCCTATAGTTTTTTTTTTTTTTAAATACACATATTATTTTAGAATGCATGGGAGGTTGAAATGGTGCTTTGGAACGCAGTATTCGTGAAAGGGATGGTGGAGATGATGGTTTCCAATATTGGTGGAGGTATGAGATATAACGGGGGGATTTGG
>JAWQUT010000574.1:13361-37861 GCA_033807755.1 Ellobium chinense | reverse complement strand
TGACAGTAATGTTGAGGGACTAACTGAACACACTCGTTCAAAGCCAAATCAGAATCAAAGCCACAGATGTGAGTTGGATATGGATCTTAATATCATGTCGAAGCGTAGAACAGAACACAACTGGCACATTGTTGAAATCCTATGATAGATAGTACAATATCATTAAAATATAATTATCTCAGATACACACAGAACTTCAAAATGTCATAGTAATGCCTGAAGGCTGCATAGTCGTAATGACCATATTAAATCATACAATACCCTATTAATCCAATAAAACAGTCTTTCAAGCGTCTGTCATAATGATATAACGCCTCTGCCGGTCTCAGACAACCCACAGGGATACATTATCCAAAAAAAAGTCTGAAGTGTTACACCCACTGCGCGCGTGGCCGCCATAAGCGTACGTCAAATACGTTCTAGCCAAATGGCCAAGCTGTCTAGCCAGTGCTCTGCGGAAGGGTGATAGCATGTTGGTATGAATGTTTTAATTCCTTTGTGAACAGTAGATATGTCAAACAAAATCATGCTGAGCCAATAAAAATGCAGAATACTTTTTCTGGCTTACGCTTTCAACCTTTACGTATGAATTTGGATGACCAGAATCTTAACTAAAAGCTGAATAATACATTGTCAGATAAAGTTGTCTGCAGCTGCTGGAACTTATGTGACGTCATCGTTTTTGTCACAGACCTCAACTGATCGGGGAGGGGAAATAATTCTGGATGCAAAGGCCAAACCCAGTTATTCTAGCTCTCCTTGCATCATATTACATTCGCGCACGGTAAAAGAACGATGCCCTTTCTTTGCAGAAATGACTCGGTGGGCACCATAGATAATTTTTAGAGAGAAAAAGTATTGAAAAGCGGAACATTATTTTTGATGTGCTTGTCTTCCTTTAAGCACTAAATCTTCTTGTTAGGCAGTTTTTTTTTTTTTTGTATCGCACTGCTAGTGCCTAGCAACGCACATAGCGTCAACGCCGCAGCCATTTTTTAACACTTTACGTTCACTGGCCAAATTTCCCGTTCTCGTCCTCACCCCGATCGGACCATCGGTTGACTTTCCTATAGTGAACAAACCTCTGGTAAGGTGTTCTTGTGTGCTGGCATTTCCTTTTCTTCAAGACTTATGGGCATGCACATGGTGAGTTGCCATTCCGAAGTAACATATTGTTTAGAGTCAGTCCCATGTGGTACCTCAAGCTAAAGAAATGGTTGTCACCTGCGTTTTAGATGCCGCACTCCCAGTGCATTTTTAGTGGTAGTTGGGTAAAGGCTGCCTGGGCTTTACGTTTCTGGGTGATACTTGTAGATTCATTTTTCAGCAGTAGTGATGACATTGTAAAGCTATTCTGATTTGCTATTGTCGCATTTTTAAGAGGAATTTCTGTGGAATAAACAACCCGCATATCATTTAGTTGACCTAGCCTAAACCTTCTCTAGGCTTAGGTGTTAAAGCAAAACAGTGAAGTCGATAGTCAATGACAAGTCCAAGGTCTCTCTTATCTGGACATTGTGTAATTCTTGAGTCAGCAAGAAACAGGACGACCTGGACGGTATTACATTTCAGGTTCTCCCATACAAGTTTAAATTATTTGTACCACCTCCAGATTATATCCTTTAATGGACCAGGTACGCTGAAAAAATGTAGACACATTTTCATGACAATTCGTTGGGTAAAACCTGAAGTAACAACACGTTTATTAGGAATAAGCCCAGATCACAGCCGTAGCACATGGGCAAAATATAGTATGCAACGGTACAGCACATGGGCATTTTAAGCACTACAGCTACTAACATCACACATGTTCACAATGCATTGTTACATTCACGTGCATTCACAACGTTATCATACATTACACATTTAACAATAATATGTAACACTCATTTTTACTAGTAATCATTCAGTCCTTACACTTATTCCTTTCTCTTCTAAATACTTAATAGGTATATGCATGTTATAGGAATGTTTGTAACGCAACTTCCATGAATTTAGCCAATCTAACTAAAACATTCGTTTTCTTACTCTCAAACAACTCCTTTAGGTCGTACATAACATCTTCTATCCAGAAATCTGTGCCTTTCAGTCATTAACTGTTCACATTCAAATAAAACATGGAATGTATCTCCTAGACAACTGCAAAAATAGCAGTTTCTATTCTCTAGCTCTTTCCCTCCCATCTCCCCGTTTCTATAGGCAGCTGTTAGTTTCATGTCCTAAATCATGTAATTATTCTTCCGACACGAAATGACAATAAGTCCAAATAATCTATCCATTTCAGTTTCTGTTTCAGGCATCTGTAAAACGTTCCTTTCCTTGAATTCTCTACTTCTACCCTCCGTCTCTGTAGGAACTTATCCCTCAATCGTCTATCAACTTCAGCTAACGCTGTTTTAGAGTAGAAATCACAGAAAATCACAGTTCGGAAATCACTCTTTCGATATTCATTTTGTGTCTTCTGCTAATGCACTTGCATTTTACCCTACGGACTTTATTAGGTGGTATATCAGATATCAATGGAGGCGACGCTGTGAACTTCGCGTACTTTTCTGAAACAATAACAACAACAACAAAAAAAGTGTAGTTCTGTAGTAGAAAAAAAAAACACAACTGCACGACTCTGGAACGTCCGAAAGTTAGCGAGTCTCAATAATTATAAGGTAAACCTTGTATTCTAGTGATCTACTGATCATTATGCGTAACAATGGTCACCCAGCCCACGAGAGACTGGATCTGAAGCGCTTCGCCCTACGAGAGTTACCATCTAGGATCTCCAGTGATATCTGATCATAAAACACACTGCAATGGAATTCGCACTCTTTAGGAAGACAAGATGAATACGCTGTAACTGAGGTAATACAAGTAGATGTCATTGTTACTAAGCCTCGCAATCTGTCAATCTCTAGAATCCTTCATATAAATTTAATACCAAGTCGTCTCATTGTTAATTCATGATCCATCCACCACCATGTAACTCTCTGTTCATGCAGATTCTGGATAAAGCCTTAGTGGGGATGATGTAAATAGTGTCATGCTGTTATTTCAGTCTCAGTCTTCTGGTGTACGTACTTTTAGAAGATCAGCCCTTGACTTCAAAGTGTGACTTCACTAATAAGATCAGCCCAAATGTTTCTAGGAGTTACGAAAGTGGAAACACCAAGCCTATAATTATTACTGATGTAAATGTGCCTGCTCAAGTTCAGGTATTTATAATAAAACGATCAGAGAGAGAAACAGAGAGAGAGAGAGAGAGAGAGAGAGAGAGAGAGAGAGAGAGAGAGAGAGAGAGAGAACGATCACTGTAATAGCCTATCTCTTCTGTTATGAATCTTTTTACTTATGCCTATTTATACGACTATGCTGGCCCATGTACTAAATTGACTTCTCATTTTATACAAAAGCAGCTCGCGATAGCAACTAGACAAGTACAAAATAAATGTAACATGAATGTTGTTGTTATTATTGTTGTTGTATTTGTTGCCAAATGATCTGGTTTTAGTGTCATCTGCTGGGTATTTTGTGAATACATAACTCCATCTAAGTTGTGTCCCTTGTATTACTCAGCACTTTTTATTCTTCAGCCACGATATTATTGAATGACACTTACACTGGGCAGCTGCTTCGTTCAGGATAGCGCTTTGTCCAACGAAGATCCCCTGTTTTTTCAGTGTGTGTGACGTGACAGTCGATAACTTGAGAGTCTCCTTCCCAGATAGTAAGATAACGGACATAGGGCTCGACATGTACATCTGTATATGTGAAAAAAAAACAACAAACATAGTATACATGTTGAAATACATTTGACCTCCTGAGAACGGCAGTAATGAGTTCAGCTACCTGCTCCCAGATCAGGACTACTTGATAAGTATGAAGTCGAGAGAGAAGAAAACGTTTATATTTAAGTTCCCATTGCATGCGGATCACTGTGGCAGAGGAGGCCATGTGCATGTAACATTTGGTGGTTTTAACATCATACTGTTTGTTGTGATCCAGATGTTAAATTCACAACTTATACAAGTTTGTAATGTTCAATATGATCATAACACCAGGAAATCTTAATATATACACATGTCCACCTCGGTCACAACAGTCCATAAGAGATCCGCTCTTGAAAATACATTATCTTTAATATAGGCCTAGCTTCACTAGCACGGATACCCTTTCTATGAATGGGGCATCAGATGACTAAAATAATATGATTATTATCGTGCAGTAGCAATGAAGTGACTGAAATAGTTATGATAAGCATGTAGAGAAGTTCATGCAAAGTTTTAAAAACGTTTAAAGAGCATCAGCCATTTATTTTCGATCGCTTTATTGTGATTCTCCCGCTCTACGAATGGGACTTTTCGTCTGTGTGCCTGTCTGTGACTCTGTGTGTGTGTGTGTATGTGTGTCTGTCTGTCTGTCTGTCTGTCTGTCTGTCTGTCTGTCTGCCTGCCTGCCTGCCTGACTGCCTGTCTGACTGCCTGTCTGTCTGTCTGGCATGCACACATACACATGTACATGCAAGCACGATTTCTGTCTTGTTACGCTGAACACGCAAGTTAGTCTAGGAAAGGAACAGAATCCAAGAAGATTAAACAATTCACTTTTCCCATTTGATGCAATGCTCGGTGGCCTTATGTGACATTTCCCATCTCGAATCAAGTAAGCTTTTCTTGGTTCTTAATTCTATAATCTCTAATCAAATTCATAGTAAACTTAAATCTGAATACGTACTGCACAAACATCCCCATTCTTACTTTCCGAAATTATTTCTTATTAGTACCTGTCCTCTTTCTTGCTGTACGTATGTGTGTAGAGCACTATGTGATGCACGCAAAAAAGTTCATTTAATGCATAAATATATAGTCTGACATGGTCCATTTACCACTGGCGCTCGGCGTGGAGAGCGTTTGAAAACCAATCAGATGTGATCAGGTTCTCCGAGCTGTTGACTAACACGGCGACTTAGCGGAACGAAGCCAATGAGGTGACGGCGGCACAAATGTTGCAAATCAAGTTATAAAATATTGCACCTTCGGTGAGCAGATATTACTGCTTAACCTCTTCTATCAAACTTCAAGCAGGTTGACGGTTCCGACAGAATGTTAGGTACAGCAGTTTCAGAGTTCATAGCTTGCGACGTCCTCGATGCAGTCTTACTTCAAGAAAGAATATGTGAATAGCAAGCATCAAGTGCCTCTGCTTTGACTGAAGCCATCAGATCATCCACATGTAAGGAACGAAATTCACCTATCATCGGCATCAATCCACTTTCTAATTCGTAAACTACGGTCTACCATGCTTTCAACTGAACGTCCGCTAAAACGAAAGAAAATAATAGTTCTTTTTTTTTTTATGTTCTTCTATGTTCACAAATTACTCGTAGTTCTATGCCTAAACGACACTAGTGTTAAATCGACAAAACTAATCCAATCTGCGTGCTTCAATCAGCGAGCACAACTGTGTGATTTCCTAAAAGTAGAGTCCGCATTTCGAGGGCAGACTAAAAGCTTCGGAAAGCAACGTCCTTGGTCAGAAGTCTCAGGGTATACGAAGGGGTGGCGGGGAAGGGAGGGGGGGGGGGCTATATGTACAGGCAAGATCATAGTGCGATTTCAAATAAATGTTAAAAGTTTATTATTGTTGTTGTATTGTTGTCGTTGTTGCTGTTATTGTTATTGGTGTGTATGGTTTTCTATTTTTATTATAAGGAATGCATTGTTTTCTAACTCTTCATAGTCTTCTACGCCAATTTGTTTTAACAGAGAGATGTACAACTCAAATTGCAAAAGCACCCTTTTCCCTTCTATCTACAGTACATATACGGTTATACTGTTACATTGTGGACTGCTGTATTTACAACGAACTTCACATTCATAGATTCATTTTCATTCTTTCATTTCATTATTCACGTGAACTGCCTCAGTAATAAGTATAATATTTGTTTAGTGCAACAAGCCATAGTTAATATCAAGCTTCTACTGTATACTGCCTTAGCAGGTGTAAATTCTATGTGGTGTGTTTGTAGAGGGGAGTGAGGAAGCAATGTGTGAGGGGAATATAATGGGGAAATGTGTTGCTGATAAGGGCGATGTGTGGAGATGAGATGAGAGGGTAAAGTGGTATGGTAGTGCACTGTGTCTGTTGGAGGTTGGTTGGGGATGAGGGGAGAAAAGCATGGGTGCATGTTTTATCATGCTCTTGTTATCTCATCATGTTTCTTCATCTTACCTTGATAAACCTGAATCTCTTTTTTTATTACTGATCTTTAATTCTGTATGATTGCGAAGGTGCAGTAAATTAAGACTTTCTATCTTTATATTTCCCAGAATACTGGAAGTTTGCTCGGTACTCACGCCCTTCTTGTCCAGTCTGTCATTTGTACTCGTAAACAAGGTGTATCTAAAGAAGCCCATATTTATAAATGAAAAAGATATATCACCCCATGTTTTTTTTTTTATTTTTTAACATGAATATCATGTATTTTTTAAAAACTAGTAACTAAAGAGAGAAAGAGAGAGAGGGAGAGAGAGAGAGAGAGAGAGAGAGAGAGAGAGAGANAGAGAGAGAGAGACAGAGAGAGACAGAGAGAGAGAGAGAGAGAGAGAGAAGGAAAGTAAGAGAGAAGAAACACCAGAATAATGACAAAAGGGAAGAAGGGATGAGAAACAATAACTTGACCAGTTTAGATCAATGTTTGCAGGAATGAAGTTATTGTAAAAAGTAATACATTGGTAAACTACCAGCATGTCTGAAGAAGTAAACCAGCACTGCAAGAAATGATGTTACAAAAAAAGGCATAAACAATAACATAGTCAACAAAAATATCTATCTATCTATCTATCTATCTATCTATCTATCTATCTATTCATCATCCATCCATCCATCCATTTATCTATCTAGTGTAATCTAGCAACCGCCGACAACGCCCAGATAAGAGAGTGATATTATGTGCTGAAAGGCGAAGAAAATGTGGTGCCTCCTCTCCGCTCTGTCCGCTTGTTCCCCATTTCCCCTCTATGTGTGTGTGTGTGTGTGTGTGTNGGGGGGGGGGGGAAGGAGGGGGGAGGTGCCTGTCTGGCTGTCTGTCTGTCTGTCTGTCTGTATCTCTCTGTCAAATCCCTCTCTCTGTCTCTGTCGCAGTCTCTATATCTCTCTTTTTGAGACCCTGACATTGTACTTTAGTTCTGTTGCTGATTAGTTCAGTACTTTTAGCTGGTAGGCCTACAGCAAGAAGCAGAATTTCTTATTGGGTGTGGTAGAAACAAAAGAGTAATTTACTGAATATCGGCAGTCTAAAAGTTCCACCCCCGCCCATCTTCCCAGAGACACACCCACAAAATATTAACGTAGATCTCTTGAAAAGGTCAAGAACGAAATACGAGGGTTGACCATAAAGTATTTTGTCTTACTATGAATTAGTGAAGATAGAAGCTTTTTTTTTTTTTTTTCACTAGAGATATTTATTTTTCTACATAGTCTTCATCCAAAAGAACACATTTCTCCCTTTGTGGGTGACCTTCGAAAGACCTTCAGAATAAAAATTTCTTCTTTGATCGTAAAACCAGGCTTCAGCTTCACTTTTTACTTTATTGTCTGTGTCAAAATGTCATCATTTCAGATGTTTCTTCAGTGAAGGAATTTTTTTTTAAAAAGCCCGAAGGAGTCAGATCTGAAGAGTATGCCGGATGTGGTGAGATTTCGTAGTCACGCGTTTCCTCAGTTGGTTTTGCTACGGCCGCTCTTTGTACGGACGCATTGTCTTGGCAGAGAAGGACGCCTTTCCGAAATTTTCTTTGTCTTTTCTCTTTGAGAGATGACTTTAGTTTATGAAGCAAGCTGGAGCAATAGTCCCAAGTAATGGTTCTGTTCTTGGGGAGATAGTCAGTGAGTATGATGTCTTCTTGCACTCGTGTCTTCTTTGGTGGAGGTGAAAATGGGTCTTACACTGTTTAGAGTGGCATTTCACTTCAGGATAAAAAAAGAATCACCCATTTTTCGTCCATGGTTACCAGTCTCTCGAAGAAATAGGTTTGTTCCTGACACAACTTGAGCAGCATTTGACTGCATCGTTTTCGTTCCTTTTTCATATCACGAGAAGGCGTGGCACTCATCTCACAGCAACTTTTATCATATTCAACTCCTTATAAAGAATGCTTCCCACAGATACATAAGAAAGACCTGTTTTCTTCACAATGTCTCAAACATTTACCCTCCTATCTTCCTCACTATCGACACATTTTGTTCTGTCACAGCAGACACTGGACGTCCAGATCTTGACTCATCTTCAACACTCAAATGCCCACACTTAAACTTTCTTGCCCAGTAGGTTATCACCAGATACGTTGGGCATTTCTATTTGTAAATGGCAGACGTTTTGTCAGGTATTTCCTGTGGAGCGTTCCCATCAAGATGCAAGAACTTTATCATGGACCGCATTTCGTGTTTCTCCTTCTTCAGGTGGTGTTGTCTACTGAAACGTGATGCTTTTCAAGTGATAGGTCAATCTGTACAAGGTTGGTGCAGATCAGCAGAAAGTGATAAGGTCCACAAACATGTTCAGATGTGTTAAAGTATCTGTACGATCAAGATTCCGATTATGATAAAACTAAGGAAATCAGCCGCCCAGCTCGACTGGCTTATGTCAGCCAATCAACGTCGGATATCCCCTGCACATAGTCGCAAGTCGCACAGATTTGATTACCACATGTGGTCATGTGATCTTCGCCCATCAGATGTGTAATTAATGGCATGGTAAAGAGGCTTGGCCTTTGAGATTAGGTATTTTAGATCAGTTCTCGTTTACTTGCGACTGATCATATTGTGATGCCTGCGTTTTTGTTTCCATGCACAATAATGAAAGTGCACGGCTGGATGCATAGAGAATAATGGATAACTAAGTTCAACCTGAGCATGACAGACAAGGTTACTGACATAATTTGATTCCTTATCCTTTCTGTACACTCCTAAGAGAGGACAATATTCACATGGCCTTGCCCTTAATAAGAGAGCCCTGGTGGGTTATGACATGCTCAGTAGAATGTTTACATTTTTTGCCTACTTGAGGGCCCAGTTTCACTTGGCAGTGTCACGGGTCCCATACGACTCAGAAATATTGAATAACTCTATGTCTCCAGATTGTATTATGCACTTACTGTGCACTTCACTTCACTGAGATCACAGTGAAATGAAAGAATTCATGTAGTAGATGAGAAAGATAATAACTCTAAGTAGGCATCATTTAAGAGCATTGCCAATTTATTTTAAAGGAGTAATGATTCTTCTCCCATTCTGTTTGCCATGTATAAAGTTGCTAAAGTTATTGTCCCTTATTGTTGCATCCATTGCTTTATTGTTTAATTTGCTTTCATCTATTTTGGTGTCATACCGATCAGTGTTAGATTCATATTGGCGTACTCCAGAACAGGTTTGTGACACCCATTAGAAGGGCAAATCACTGATTGTGTGCAACCCAATTAATCCGCTAATATATAAAATCCCCCTTTTGGGGGGCCCTGCCAGCCAGTGTTAGGGTGTAGAAATGTGTAAAATGACCTGTGATCTAAATAAAGCATCCAATTTTAAAGTTTCAGGTACACTTTGAGCCTTCTGGAGAAAAAAAAAATAAAATGTGTAGACCCATGTATTCGCACGCAGTCAAAACCAGCCAAATGAAAAAGTGGGGACCAAATCAGAATTTGAGGTGATCTTTTTCAAAAGACATTTGTGAAAAATTTTGGGCGTTGACCCCCCTTTTTCTTCCCGTTAAAAGATCGGGCAAAAGAAGTACTTTAACCTCCATGGAAGAAATTTCCCCAAATCACAGTGGTATATTTAGAATAACGCAAAATGTTAATAGGGCCAAAAGAAGAAAAAACAATAGGTGTCAAAGACCTTAATAGGCAGCTAGTACCTGGCATGTTTCCACTTAGAAACACAATGTTTACATCATGGTGGTCGAGGTAGGTCATCTAGGCTATCTGGACAGTCTTTTAAACTTCCTCTACCCCTGGGGCCCTCCCCAGCCCCCCCCCCCCCCCCCCCTAGTCTAGCCTGTATGGGACTTAGATCTAGATCTACGTGCTGCAGACTCAGTTTACATGACACACGCTTTTTTTAAAATAGTTTTTTTCTCGTTCTCTTTTTGTCCTTGCCTCTCTTGTTTTCCTCCCACCCTCCACCCCCTCCCCCCACCTTTGACACACACACCCAGTGTTGCCAAAAAATGCACCAAATTTGGCCATTTTTTTTAAATTTAAGATTTCATTCGTTCCTTTTTCCTTCCCTACTTCCACCCCCAACCCCACCATCAACCCCTCCCCCCACCCACCCCACCCCACCCCTACCCTTAAGAAAAATCACCACCCCACCCCTTCTCAGCCCACCCCATAGGCTCACATGGTATTGCCAAAGGAAGCTGACTTTTTAAAAAATTCTTATGGGCAGATGCACCAAAGTTTTGTTTCTCCAGGGCTTCTTCCCCAGTCAATAACACAATCACCTTTTAAGAAATGCCAATATGATCACTTTTAGGTTTTAAATGTGTGGTTACAAGTGGAGTTTATCAATAAGGATTGCAAATATGGTCAACTAAAAACTACCTGCTCATGCCAAGGTGTTTACATGAAAACAATGACCAGCCAAGAGGGGGTCACTTTTCCCCTTCCCTCCCAATCACCCCCAGGTCACTCTCCTCTGACCATTCCCTACTATTTCCCTTCCAAATAGGCTACCATGGCAACATTTTAGGGTTGAACTGTAGGTTCATGGGAACTTTCAAAGTAGCATAGGGTATGTCATCAAGAGAATTGGCTATTTTGAGAGGTATCAAACTCTTAATTGGGCCATAAGAATGATCTAAGACAAATATTGCAGCAACATTGGTACCATTTTGTAGGAAAATGAATGTGCTTGACAGCTGACCGTTGCATATTTCTCCAGGAAACTAACAAAGGCTATCAACACCTCATCTAATTGATCTCGGTGAGTCAGACTATTGAAATTGTTCTGTGGCCCTCTGCAAATATACCTCACCACAGAAATATCATCATCTGTCATTAAAGAAGCAAGATACAGAAACTTTAACAGTAGAGAATGCATTATTACTGACTACTCAAAACATATGTAGGAAATAATTAAATGTGGGAAGGGGTTAAGGTTTGTGACACCTATTAGAAGGGCAAATCACTCATTGTGTACAACCCAATTAATCCGCTAATATATAAAATTCGCCTTTTTGGGGGGCCCTGCCAGCCAGTGTTAGGGTGTAGAAATGTGTAAAATATCCTGTGATCTGACTAAAGCATTCAATTTTAAAGTTTCAGGTACAATTTGAGCCTTCTAGATAAAAAAAAAATAAAATGTATAGACCTATGTATTCGCACGCGGTCAAAACCAGCCAAATGAAAAAGTGGGGACCAAATCAGAATTTGAGGTGATCTTTTTTCAAATGACATTTGTAAAAAAATGGGGGTCGTTGNCCCCCCCCCCCCCCTTTTTTTTTTCTTCTCGTTAAAAGAAGTACTTTAACGTCCATAGAAGAAATTTCCTAAATTTTTTAAATCACAATGGTATATTTAGAATAACGCAAAATGTTAATAGGGCCAAAAGAAGAAAAAATAATAGGTGTCAAAGACCAACAGATAGATAAAGGAAGATAATCGTTAATAATGAAATGGGCTCCTTAGGCATTCATTGCATAAACTGATTTATGCCCCTTTAACTGCATTATAAAATTAGCTTGCCTGACTTGATTAAACTGATTTTGCTGAAGCTGAGTGTCTGTTGGGTCTGGAATAATAACTTGAAATTCTGCGTTGCAAGCAGTATGAAATCATAACGTTCATTTTCATTGGAACTTAAGTTATTTCCAGAGAGCTACTGTTAGTTCAATGGCAGGCCAAATCTATATCCAGTTCATTACACGAAATAGTGCTGCTTTAATTAAACCTAAATGACAAACGCATTAGAGCAGACTACAGCTAAACTCACTAGGCTCTTGGGAGGGAGAAAACAAATGACATTTTTTATCACCCCTAGAAATAGGTCTCATTCAGGTAGTTTCAGTAGTTATGCACGTGTGTAACCACAGAACTAAAGACACTGACAACGCGAAATACAGGCTTCAAAAAAATAAAGAGTAAACTAATTTGATGTCATGGTAAAGGCCGTAAATACTTCATTCGGAACACCCCCCCCCCAAAAAAAAAGCAAAAAAACAAAACACACAAAGCGTATCACTTTAGAGCTCCTTACTGCTCCGCCCTTCGTTCAATTTAAGCGGGAAAGAAAAAACTCCTGTTTCTGTGTATGTTTATTGATTTTAACGAGTGACCAAACATATATTGAATCATAGCCAATAACTCTAGGAACGTTCACGGGAACGGATGGAGTCTAAATATACACCATGGGAGCACGAGCGACTGCTAAAAATAGGATCGTTCTTTTAAAAAAAAAAACATACACACACAATAAGCAAGACCAGTCGAAAACCTTTAAAGATATCCCACGGTCGTAAAATAAAAATACCGGGGGAGGGAGGTAAGTGGCATGTTCTACTAGGAAATGTTGAGTAACTTTCGGCCTTGAGGCTGTTTGTAGCTGAAATAGGATTTTTTTTTTTTTTTGTTACGTTTTGCAAGATGTGTTATTGTTGGTTATTTGTAACCACGGTTTAAGGGAATTTCAAACATAACAGAAAATTACATGACCTTTAGAGCAAAGGTGATTTTTTTTTTTGTTATCTGCTAAAACGAGGCTGTTGAGAACTATTCCACACATGATTCCACAGGATTACATTTATGTATTTTTTTCACGTCATGTTATGTCAACTCAAAATATTTAGCGGCAAATTTTATTTGTATCAACACCTCAAAATCGTAAAATTTTGCAGAAGAAAAAGTCAAACTGGCCTTGTAGCCTGGATAAAGGGGTGTTATCTGGCACTCATATGTCTACTTTTAAAACTCGATTCGTTGCTGGCGCGACATAGTGGCGTAACGTGAAAATTGGGCATTTTGAGTTATGATGACCATCCTTGTCAAAATTACATCAATTTTCTTGTGTATAAATATCTTTGCAAAATGATCTTTGGTTTCTGAGATATTACATAATGCCTTTTGACGTATCGCATAACCCGGCCTCGCCTCAGCCCGTCAGACAGACGTAAACCTGTACGTCACTATGATGCGCTCCCACTATCTCAGGTAAGTCAACCGACCGGTGGCGTATCGCTGTTTTACAGGTTGACGCTGTTCCTGTTTAATGGTACAATTTCTCTTCCCTCCCCATACTATATTTTTGTTTGTTTCTTTGTTTGTTTGGCTTTTTATGATAAAAGCGATATCGTAAGAGCTCTTCGATCATCATATGAATATAAAATTCTCTCTCTCTCTCTCTCTCCCTTGTTCTCTATCTCCCTCCCCCTTCTCTCTCTCTCTCCCTCTCTCTCTCTCTCTCTCTCTCTCTCTCTATCTATCTATCTATCTCTCTATCTATCTATCTATCTATCTATCTATCTATCTATCTATCTATCTATCTAATTAATGTGGGCATGGTAAACGGCCTTCTTGTATAATACTTGGTCTTTACATTAATAAAATAAGCCATCACCAAGCGGCGTCCATGCAGACGCGATCAAAAGGAATAAAAATGCCGCAAAGGATGACTCGCCCATCTGGGTATTTAATTTTGGTGACTGGCTGTCTGGTAGATAGAAGGATTAAACAGAATAATAATAGACCTAAGCTTTCCATAAATAATAAGTAAAATTTATTTATCAGTCCCAACACCGTGAGAGGGTGTTGTGCATACAAACAAATACCCCCGGCAAACGCTGGTTCATCAAAGCGGATTAGGATGCCGAAAAAAGATAACTTAATCTGCCTGCCCATGTGTATTAACAATAGCTATCTTATTGGTAGCGACAAACTTGACGACGGACTGCACTTAGTAGTTCTTATTAAGCGCTTTGCGTATGTCCTATGCGGCAGACATGAAACGATTTTAAGGAGACGCACTGTCCGAGGCGGCGAACATTAAAAAGTATTAAAAAAAAAAGGAGGGAAAAAAAGATTGTACTAAATCAGAAAAAGCAATTTATCTATGCCTCCTTAAGTAGAGGAAGAAAAATGGTGGCCCTGGCCATTGCTTCGGCTCAACAACCCGAACGTAAGAGAAGGAAAACTTCATCTATTCCAAGAATTCTTCAAGAATCCAAATGTGACGTTGCCGGTCCCAACCCAAAGTCTCCAATAACGATGAGATTGCAGGTGAGAGCTTCACTGAGTTCCTGAACGTTAAAGTTTCTTCAGTTGAAGATAACGATATTTCTATGACATTTTTCGATGAATTACTGGACCAAGGCATCGTTAACACTGCCAAAGTAGGCACTCTTGCACAATCTGCAGCTACTGCCAGCACTGTGGTACCACCTTCAACTACTGCCAGCACTGTGGTACCACCTGCAACTACTGACAACACTGTTGTACCACTGCAACCACTGACAACACTGTTGTACCGCCAGCAGCAACTGTAACTGTCACTGCCGCTGCACCGCATTCAAATACTGCCATCACTTCTGTACCATCAGCTGATGCTGTTGCAGCCAAATTGCAGATAACGTCCACTAGCGGCTCTCTGCAACTTGATCACGGAGCCCATGCCTCTCTAGTTCAAAGTCCTATGGATTTTATGGTCGACGGAGCACCTCGTATGGAGGAGGAAGATGTGGCTGTTACAGAATCTCCAAAAATGCAAAACAGATGATGCCAAATTAAAAAGAAACCAGGGCCTTTCTTATACCTCATCTACTGATAAAACTGTGCCTCAACGTTCACTGGGCTTGAGGTGCAATGGACAGTGGTGTGGAGTTAGGAACTTATCCTGTTCAGAGTTCACAGAAAATGAGAGGACAGATATATTCCTAGCCTTCTGGAACTTAGGAAACTTACAAGATGAGAGGAACTGGGTGGCGCGGCATGTATCGTCGTATCCAACTGGCATGAAGCTCTGGCAGGACATGGGGCAAATGAGATTGCCAGCTGCATTTATAAATTTCTAGAGCAATCTGACAGCAAGGGGACTGAAACTTTGAACCTCTTTTGTGATGGATGTTCCGGACAGAACAAAAATTATGTACTTCCTGCCATGATTAGACATTTTTTAAAGTCTTCCTCTTCTCTGAAGACAGTGGTGATGCACTTTTTTGAGACCAATCATGGACAAAGTGCTGGTGACAGTATCCACAGCTTAGTTGAACGTGCCATAAAACAAGTACAGGGCATTGCAGTTCCTTCTGAACTGCTCGGGATCATCAAACTGGCGGCCAGTGCCAAACCATTTCGTGTCCATCAAATTCAAACGGATAACATTGTTGATTGGAAAGCATCCGCCACCGCAGCTGGCATTCTAAAAACCAGACACTCAGACGAAGGCTTTTTAATCAGATGGCCTGATCTAATGCAGATTAAACTAGAAAAGGAACATCCAGGACATATTTTTTTTCAAGTCAAGTCATACTGCATCAGATTTCCATGTTTTGACTCTGCCAGAACGCCGCACCCAAGAAGCTCCACCTTCAAAAGCATATCAGCAAGCTCCGAAACTTTCAAAGGGAAAATATGATGACCTCAGATCTCTCTCCACTGGTTCTACTCCTGTCATCAGTCACCCCGATCATAAAGCTTTTTATTTGTCCCTTCCACATGGTTAGAATCATCACAAATAGAGATGTAAAGTCATCATCATCATCATCATCATCATCATCATCATCATCATCATCATCATCAAAGTCGCAAACAGTTTTGTCTGTGCAATATTATTACGTGCCCCTAGTTATATTTATAATCTTAACACCTGTTTCAGATGTACTGTATTATGTTATTCCTGCACAAAACTACTTTTTAAAAGCTGACATACCTGTATAAAATTTGTTAAAATACAGTATCACTTACGGGTTGACCATGCTATATTTTTTTTTCCCTATGCATGCATGACAACAAGCTCTTTCAAATGTAGCCTTCTAAAGTCTTATTATTGTTATACCTCAGCAAAATGCTCTTTTTTTTAAAAGGTAAAATCTGATATTATATTCATTATACTCATTATGCAAATTATATTAATTTGCAACAATCGTTCAGAAGCATAACTATCATGTTTAATAAAAAACGTTATTTGAAAAATATCCATTGGCATTTCGTTGTTGTTATTTTCTTTATTTATTTCTTTCTATATCGTCTGTTCTTGTTCGTTTTGTTCTACTTAAATAATTAGCAGCAGCGAGAAAATCCTCAAATACTAATCACTCTGTATAGCTGTCACGGCTGGCGTAACCTGTGGGCGGGGCCAATACGTAGCGCGCCAGAGCGACGTACTGCTTGGTTGGGTGACGTATTATCTGTTCGCGTCAAAACTATGACGCGGCATACTGACGTATGGGGGATGTTAATGTAAAAAAGTAAATAATTTCCAAAGGGCATTGTCTTCATGAAAATATGATAGTTGTATAACAAGCCAGGTGGTGTCTGTGCACAATAAAGAAAGAATGACCAAAATTTACAAAAAAATAAGTGAGTTATTGGTCGTCATTTGAAGCAAAAACTTTAACTTCGTTTTTCTCAGAACACTGAATTTCGCGTTACGCCACTATGTCGCGCCAGCAACGGATTATCCGATTGTCTATATTACCCAGAAATGACATTTAGAATTTCAAAAGCACTGGAAAGATGATTTTTAAAACCATATGAATAGTCTCATCCGATGATTTGTAACCTGGCAAGACCTTGTTTTTTTTCTCACACACGCACACACACACACACACACACACACACACACACACACACACACACACACACACACACACACACACACACACACACACACACTAATTTACGAGAAGCGAATTTTCCCTTTCGTAGGGGCAAATGACGTGTCATTAAGCTGTTTTAAACTACCATACAGGCACAATCTCTATCAGCTGCAGCACCTCTATCACCGCGGCATATTGACCCGGAAATAGGCTGGCGGTAATCGGCTCGACAAAGAAAGTAGAGGAAAATCGTCAGGGACATCGATGGACATCTAGTTCAAGGAGGCAACTGACTTTTACCACTCAAAGCCGAGTAGAGCTGACGTAAATGTGAAAATCTAATAAAAATCCGTCAACACATTGGCAGGGTAATCGCCGTAAATAATCTTCGACGGTTACCAGCATTTCGAGGATAATAAGAAACGTGTATATTTTGTTCATTCGCAATTAACTAAGATTCAGCTGTATCAAGACATGTTCTTTTTCTTTTTTTTTTATTTTTAATATTAGTNTTCACACAACTCACCTGTCGTTGTGAGTGTCCCTAACAACAACAACAACAACAATAAACGAAAAGAAAGAAATAAAAAAAAATGGTATGTTCTGTTATTTCTTTTGTCTTTTTCTCTCTTCATTTCTATTTATCTCGTCTTTTTCCTCAGAGCTATCTGATCCTCCTCTCCCCACCCCTACCCCTTCCCTCTCTCGGATCGCAAAGACACCAACGAACTAGTTACATGATGTTTTTAAAAATTCGTGATTAGAATAATCATTTATTGGATACCATGACCATATAATGAAAAAGGTTTAATCACCTGATTTTGTTATCAATGTATAAAACAGTATTAATACAACGTAACTACGGCAGGTTGAGAAAACACTGCCGTTGTAGCCATTTTTGTTTTGGTCACATCCTAGTAAAAAAAACAACAGACAGCTGTAACATTGACATACGTTGTTCATGTACAATATTTTTTCGATGAATAAATATCATACGCTGGTATCGAAAAGTGCTGTGCTAAGTAATTCAACCCTGCTGTTCTCAGACAATATTTTCGTTTGGTCATTCAATTATTGAATATGGCCTTGAGAAAAATGCTGCAGGGATCACCGATGATAATACAAAAACGATCGTCTTGGGGCAGATTCTGGCATAACTGCAGGTTAAAAGAATAAACAAGACGTTTCATCCGACTCTTTTCCACTTTCCTTTCCTCCCACCTCTCTCTCTCTCTCTCTCTCTCTCTCTCTCTNCTCTCTCTCTCTCTCTCTCTCTCTCTCTCTCTCTCTCTCTCGTTCTCTCTCTACGTCTCTGCCTCTCTCTCTATATATACAGTATCTCTCCATCCCTTCCTTCCTCCCTATTCCCCTCACCCTCTCCCCTGCCTTTCCGCTCCTCATTTTGTATATATGCAAAAACTACAACATTCAAAAGGCTCTCGTACTCCCCCTTCCTCACCCCAGCAAGCTACCTTGATCGTGTCCAACTTGCCCGTGGCTAGGCCTTTGATTATGAAATGAATGTATCCTAGCTTTGTCGAGTATTATGAATAGAATCCAAGGTGTCTACACCATGAAGTAAATACATCCTATGACATCAGGCGCTACAAGTATCCACCTTTCAGAATATGACATGTGTATGGTGAGCTCGGTGATGGTACGTGTGCCTGGTCTGGACCAGTCGTTATATTTATAGTTCAAAATCTAAATGATCCAAATAAGCCCTCTTACAGCCTGGCCCACCTGCTTGTGATATATATTTATTGGAAATGTATGTATAATACATGTCGAGGATTGACACACAAATTGATATTTTCAAGCGAAACCAACCATCATGGTGGAGTGAGTGTGTGTGTGTGTGTGTGTGTGTGTGTGTGTGTGTGTGTGTNTGTGTGTGTGTGTGTGTGTGTGTGTGTGTGTGTGTGTGTGTGTGTGTGTGTGTGTGTGTGTGTGTGTGTGTGTGTGTGTGTGTGTGTCGTATAGAGCTATAGTAAAGAGCAATTTTATTGATGAAATATAAATTGTAAGACAAAATGTCCAATACATGTACATCGTTTAAATATTAAATTTCAGTCAAAATGCTCAGGATATCAACAAGAACATTTCCATATGAAATATTAAACAGAAACAAAATGCCTGAATTACACGCCAAGATTGTCTCACTTAGAACATTAATTCTGAACAAAATGGTCATCGTAGCAATTAGATAAATATTAAGAAATACAAAGCACGTCCTCCACCACTCCCCCACCCCGAGGCTTTGCAACACATACACATACTTAAGTACACACACACACACACGCACACACACACACACACACACACGCGCGCACACACACACACACACACACACACACACACACACACACACACACACACACACACACACACACACACACACACACACGCACCTTCCTCTTATACATTTGTGTTATTGATATGCATCATGTACACAAGTAAATCACTGGTCTATATAATATAGCCTTCAGCAAAAAGACCGCCTTTAAACACACATGAACTTACCTGGTGGAAAGGCTGACGAAGAACATATCATGAGAAGAACTAGAAGAACTTGCAACACCCTCCTCAGTCGACATCCCCGGAATGATGACAGTTTTGTCCTTCTCCAATCCAAGTCCACTAGCAGCGGAGGAATGAATAATTAGTGATATCTTTTTCCAACTAAATCAACACACGTCATTCAGTCATTTCATAGGAATTCATGTTACAAGCCCTAACACAGTGAAAACCATGAATTCTGCTTTCTGTATATTATGGCTAGAATGTCAAAGTTTAGAGTGAAGTGGGGAATAGATAAGTATATGTGGCGGAATAAGAATTTTAAATGCAGTAATTTATTAGGTCATGAGCCAAAAGAACTTTATACTGGCATAAACAAAAAAACTTCATTAACAAGAAAGGAAAGATTGATTGATCAAGATTTAGCATTTCTCAACACTAAACAATCCAAGGTATGATCTCCGAGATTGACATATTTAAACTGTTTTTATGAAGTAATAATTATTCTTCAATTGGTGTGCTTCGAGTATACTTTTTAATAGCTTGAGAGAGTAGGAAAAACATGTATAGTTGAACGAAGGTATCGCAAAACTTTTTTTTTTAATTTGTTTTCAAGAATTACAAAAAAAATAGGTTGAGAAGTAGCAGAAATTAGTAGTGTACATTACTGGATTTTTTTGTTTTTTTGTTTTCTAGTTAATTACAAAGCTGTCACATACACACTACTGTAATAGAGTATCATCTGTAGTTAAGATTTGTTCCATCTCATTAAAGCAAATGTCCCAGTGTAAAATTGCCCGCTATCCCAAAATAATATCTTAAAAACCCAGTTCATTTACAGCCCTGAAATTGCTTGTGCTCTTGATTCTACATATAAATAATACTATGCTGAAATGTCAGTATCCACTCATCGATACATTTCACTATACTATACTTCAAAGATACTTCAAAGATGAAGGAAAGCCTGAATAGAAAAGTTACATGACTATTGCCATAAACCAACGAACGTGACTCGACACGATCGGGAAGCTAAGTCTAGCTAAATGATTCATCAATCACTTTTCACAATATACTCTCTACATGACGTCGTGCATGTTTTCCAGTCGTGTAAATTATGGCAAGGATGACTCATAGTAAAACAAAACCTGGTCCTTATGAGAACTCACAGACTCTTCGATTGGATCAAATTCCAATTTGTGAAGATAATCACAGAGCTCGCTGCTGGTATAAGCAAGACCAAGCATATTCAACACACAAACAGTGAAATGAGACAAATCTACCAGATGGCTTCAATCTATTGATTTGGAAGTGACTGCGACAAAAGTGAGAACACCTATTATAAAAGTACACAGTTTCCAGTGCTCTATGATTCACACACAAAGGCTAGCTCCAGTGATTTTTGAAAGTCCAGCTGTGCACCCCGTCATCTCATCATTTGGCTTCCATAATCCTCTCAGTATTTTACAAAGACGAAATGAATTGTAAACAGTTGCTTAAACTTTGCAGGGCCCAATTACATACATCTGGATCATTTTGTCTTTATGTGCAAATATTTACAAATCGTTTGTTCACTTCAGGTGTCAGTGAGCATGCTGCATATCCATGGAGACAGCAGAGAAACATGTCAGATGGCTAAGGGCAGGCAATGCTATAGATTCTGTTTTATCTTATTCTTTCAAACAAACAGTATTATTTCACTCAAAGTTCACAACAACCAAAAGCTTACCTGCGCAATTTCCTTTTTCTGTTTTACCTGGCGTCTTCTTTTGGGTGCCGATTTCTTTTCTATAAAACCGTACTGAAAAATTGTTTGGACAGTTCGGGTAAGCAGCCTCACACAACTGGGCTTGCAGGCCCCTTCGTTGAACTCGTCCTTCCCAGATCTTTCGCAGTTTTTGTTAGAAGAAAACGTGTAGAATGTTTTGTTGTTGTTATTGTTGTCCTCTGCGAGCATTTACTTATTATTGAATAACTTACTCTTCGCTTAAACGAAACTTAAGTATAATGATTTTGTCTTTTCTGCATAGGGCATTTTTTTTTCTGAAAGCTTATGGCATGAGAAGAAAACCATGATCCGTTATCCTGGATGAATCCTTCAACTTTCGCCGTGAGAACCGCTTAAACTGTGATGTAATTGTTCAAATTGGTATTCATACCACAAGATGTTGGTAATAACTTTCACAAGCATAAATGGAGTAGAAATGCTTAAAATGTATATTATGTGGAATATTAACACATTCCCTCACCATATTGATAGCAAATTTGACTGGTGTAGTGGTGACATGAAACGATACACAGCGTAAGCTACTGATACTCGACGAAAATTACCTCGAATTTATACATTGATCATTGTGATTCGTTGAAATAGTATTACCCATTATCTCTCCTCTTGCGTTTAATGAAGTTAATCAGTATGCACTGCTAGTAAGATAAGCTAACTGTGCATGTCTTTTATGTACATTTAATTTGATTTCACTGTAAGTTTAAAAGACTGTAAAACATAATTTGTGATTTTTATCTTGGCTTGATGATTGGTTGCGCAAGGAGAGAATGTGGCCATACTGAGTCAAAGATAGCTGCGACTATCGCGCAGGTAAGCAGGTAAGTGGGGGACAACAGGTGTCTAACCGCTAAGTGGGCCTACTTAGCTCAGATGACAGCGATTCGAGCCTGACTGATGTTTGTCTTGTGGCGTTGACAATTTCACAGGTGTAGAGGAAGCTTAAAAGACCGTGGAAGTGGCCTAAATGTCCTCCTTCGACCCCTATCATGTAGACCATGTGTTTTCGAGTGGATACATGCCAAATACTAACTGGTGGTTAAGGCTGCTGTCAACTATTGGAATATTTGTTCTTTATTTTCTGCCGTATAAACAAAATGTGTTACACTACAAATTCTACTATAATTGGAAATATATTTTACATGGCGGTTGAAGTAAGTCTTTTGTCGTTTAAGGAAAAGAATGCAAACAAAAGGGGGAGGGGGACGGGGTCAGCGATCAAAATGTGTAACAAATCTTTTCTTAAAAACAGTCCTTCACACCTCGCCTTCTGATTGGTTCCCAATTACTCATTAGGCTGGTTTTGTCCTCTTGCTAATACTAGGCCTAACATACGTCATTTTCATATCTATAAGGCTCAAATTGGTTATGCAATAAAGTGTGTGTGTGTGTGTGTGTGTGTGTGTGTGTGTGTGTGTGTGTGTGCCTATTAATTAGCATTATGGTGACGGTTTGAAAGTCAGTATTAGGGTGACATATTATATCAGATATAAAGCTGATACTTCAGCATTCAGGTGACCAGTGTTTAAATCAGTAGTGGGGCTACAGGGCACATATTGTAGGATAATAGAGTAACACAATACATTGCAGAATAACCATGCACACGGATGTGTCCAGCTTGATGTATTATGATCATATTTATTTTGACATGTTAAAATCGTAAGTTATAAGTGTTAATAAGTGTTAATACTGATTCAGTATATACTACCGTGGTTTTCTATACTCTTTAAAAAAGTAATTTTTTTTTGTTTGTTTGTTTTGACTCTACTGAATTAACAATTTGCTTTGCTTTCCTTGAGCACCACACTTTGTTATTTTATGTCTTTAAACTTATATCCCGTATTGATAATCCTCTTTTTAGGCATAGCAAGCGATTAGTTATTACAGCTAGGATTTGTGTTGCTAAACTAAGAGTGAATAATATATTGGACAAAGGACTACTCAGTATATTTTTGGGGTTGAGCATCATGGCATAGTTGCTATGACTCACGGTCACATTATATTGAGGATGGGACAATGTTACAGGTTGCAGGTTAAAGTACTTTTNGGGGGGGGGGGGGGGGGGGGGGGGGGACAACGCCCAAATGTGTCCAAAATATCTTTAAAAAACAATCATCTCTTCCTCTAACTTGGTCCCCAGCATTTCATTAGGTTGGTTTTCTTGATTTGCAGCTCCAGCTAGCTATCAAAGGCAATATACGCTTAAATAACACAAATAATGATATTGATACTTCATCAAAATAGAGTAATGTTAATTTCGGGGATCAGTCCTTGGATTGTGATTCATAAAGTATGCATACTTGTCACAATTATATCTTTTCTTCCTTATTAATGTTTTGTTTTTTTTTTAATTTGAGCCAGTTACGTGTAACGTCCTTTTGACTCATGGCCAAACAAACTGACTGTATTTAGAATTCGTATTAAGCTATACACGGTTTGCTATCAACAACTTGCACATGATTCAATGAAATTAGTCTCTTACCTTTTGACACCTGGGAACTGTTTTTCGTATGCGCAGATGTTGACCGCTGTGACGTAACTTTTTCTAAAGAAATATTAAAAAAGGGATAAAACTGCTATGAAACCAGAGAGAGTAGAGAATTGTTAAATTAACGGAGTGTATACATAATCAATATAATAATGTAGGAGTATAAAATGGACGGGTGATGAGGATTATATTACATGGATCCCTTCTAGCTGAAGAAGAGGAAGAATTGTTGACCTGTTAAAAACAATACATATCGATAACGTCACAGTTGATGTATTTTGTGTGTGTGTGTGTGTGTGTGTGTGTGTGTGTATGTGTGTATGTGTGTGTGTGTGTGTGTGCGTGTGTGAGTGTGTGTGTGTGTATTTGTGTGTGTCAGAGAGAGAAAGAGAGAGAGTGAGACAGAGAGAGAGAGAGATAGAGATAGAGAGAGAGAGAGAGAGAGAGAGAGAGAGAGAGAGAGAGGGAGAGGGAGAGAGAATGTCAATTAGTGGTTCTAATACTCTAGACTAGTCTGTTAGATATGGTTAATTTAGGCTTAATAACAAAATAGTTTTATAAGTATGCTATAACTTGTTTTACAGCTCAAATGATCCCATTACACATAAGTAAACATACAATTGGGTTACCTTTTAATTCACTATATTCGATTACCTCTATTTGCCCTAGTAATATGAAATTGTTTTAATATATCAAGGTACTGTTCATAGTTCAGTTTACAAACTTTCGTTATTCTGAACTGTCAATGCAAGCCTCTACATCACGGTAGAAATGCCTCCAACTGAATTTGTACTTTACAAAAACAAGCAGCAAAAAAAATCAGTTTGGGGACATTCCACTAATAGGGACAAAGAAAAAAGGCATAGCATTTTCATTTGTTATATATATATATATATATATATATATATATATAT
>JAWQUT010000574.1:0-11799 GCA_033807755.1 Ellobium chinense | reverse complement strand
TATATGTTTAATCATATAAAGAAAGAGAAAGAGAAAGAGAGAGAGACAGAGAGAGAGAGAGAGAGACAGAGACAGACATACAGACAGACAGACAGACAGACAGACAGACAGCAGACAGACAGACAGACAGACAGACAGACAGACAGACAGACAGACAGACAGACTACAGATATATCCACTCAAGTTAGCTTGCGCGTACACACATCCATAAAGAAGAAACAAATTCAGAACCTCACAGTTACTAACAGGAGCTACTATGCGTAGCACAATAGTCATCAAAATAAATTAACACATAACGGGAAAACACGAAATAAATTTAATTTTTAACAAAAATCCTCTGATCGACATTCTGCTGTGGGACGGATCGCTGCTTGCTGACCAGAGGAATAGGTTTGTCCAACCTCATGTCTATACCAAACAGTTTTACGTTTTACGTTTTATGTTTTACGTCGATAGCGTCTGGAACATAATTTTTCAGATTTCTATTACCTCAGACCTCGGTATTTAGATATGCAGCCGCACTAACTTGTACGTAGGAATAGTTCATTATTAGATCAGCTCACATAGCAATTTTACCAAGTGCCTTGCCTTGAATGGAGTATAGAGAGTCATTCCCCACAACACAAAACACCGCTACATTAACTTACAGCTTCAGCAATGACCATCCCAAATAGCAGTATTTATACATGTACTACCCCTACTGCCACCTTAACTACCACTACTAACATCATACCATCACCGCCTTCACCATTACACTTTAGAAAGGAGCGAGTCTCAATACTATTTCAAAAGATGATCTATGTATTACTTTTATCTGTCACAAGCACTATTATTGGTGTTGTTCTTGTTATTGTTGTAGTTGCTATTGCTACTAGATAACCACATCCATTACCACAGTAATTAGTATTGTAATTTTTGCTTCAGAGAAAGAAACTTCTTTTCACAATCCCCTCTTCTATTCTCCACACCCCCTCCCAAATATCTAGTCCAACCTCCAATCCGTTTTCTTCAGTAAAAGTAGTAGTTGTTGTCATTGACAGAGTTGTTGTTCTTGTTGTAGCAGAGCAGAAGCGACAGCAGTAGCAGTATAAGTGACCTCGGGGCAGCGGTAGTGGATTTAGTGACACTTGCATATGGACAGCAGAAATAATATTATTGGTAGTAGTAGCTGTAGTTATAGCTGTTGATGTTGTAGCAGTAGCGACAGCAGTGATGGTGGTAGTAGCAGGGGTAATAATATTATTAACCTTTTGTATTAGGAGTGGTGATAATTATTGTGCTGGAACTATTGTTACTGTTGTTGTTGTTGTTATTGTTGGTGGTGGTGTTGGTGGTAATGGTAGAAGTGGTGATAGTAGTGGTGGTGGTTGTGGTGGCAGTAGCGGTAGCGGTAGCGGAGGTGGTGCTTGTGTATTTGGTATGGGGCATAAAAATTGCAATGATCAAGAAACATTCATTGTAACTAAGGGTGTTGCAACCATTAATGGATCATTATAATATGTTTCTGTGATGGGAAACAGCTCTGTAAAACTCATCAAAGGAAGTTACATGGAAGCAATGAAGTGATGTGAGCAAACCTAACATATCTGCTGAAATGACGATACTACGTGGGAGTGACTTTCCTTCGATGGGGTCTACAAAGTTATTCTTCACCAGAGTACAATATTATTTTCCACAACTTTAGTTACATTACAAATAGAGAGGGATGGGATGAAAAGAAGGTTGCTTTTTTCTTTACCAAAAGTTGTAACTGTTGTTGATGTTATTGTTTTTGTTTTTGTTTTTGTTGTTGTTGTTGTTGCTGTTGCAGCTTTTGTTGTTGTTGTTGGCGGTGGTGGTAGTGTTGTTGGAAGAGAAGCAGCAACACCAATAACAGGACCAGCAGTTCATGTATCAAAGAGAATAGAATTAATAGCAGTAGTTTTTGTTGTTGTTGTCGTTGCTGAAACAGCAGTTAGAGCAGAAGTAGTTATGGTGATAGTACTAGAAATACAATAGTAAAAGTAGTAGTTTTAATAGCAGGTAGGAGAGAAGTAGCGGTAATTGTAATGATGGTGACGGTGATAGTGATGGTGGTGGAGGAGTAGGACGTGCACTTTATCTTTTACGTTGGTCAGAAAATGTTTCTTTTTTTGAGACTAGATATTGTTGAAACAGTTAATGCAGTAATGTCCTCTAAGGTGAAAAATGGCTCTCTAGATCCAGTTTAAGGGAAACCATTCGGCCAAATACGTTATGCGAGCA
Source organism: Ellobium chinense (assembly GCA_033807755.1). Classification (NCBI taxonomy): domain Eukaryota; kingdom Metazoa; phylum Mollusca; class Gastropoda; order Ellobiida; family Ellobiidae; genus Ellobium; species Ellobium chinense. The sequence continues at coordinate 9,555 of JAWQUT010000574.1, read as the reverse complement.
GAATTAGTGGGGAAATGTCATGCCAGCGGCGGACATCGACGGCACTTTCGACTCGACAACATTGGCAACACCAGTCCAGTCATAGAAGTTCGTGCCCCTACGTCAAAGTACAGATAACGAAGAGGATAAACTGTGGGAGAAGAATGTTAGATCGCCAGTCAAGGAATGGTAAGCAAGCATTCTATAATAGTTTAGCTCTGTATTGTGGGCTAAGTGTTACGTTTACCCTATTACACTAGATCTAGATATAACTCTTCTGTAATCGATTAACTATGCATGTCCACATGAGTTCAGTGTTTTCTAAAACAGATGCCTCCGCGTGTGGTACGGCACCCTCAGTCACTCTTCATACAGTAGCCTACCGGGCAAAACAAGCCTATGAAAGATAATGCAGTAGTGAATAATAATATTGATAGACTAGTGGATTATGACATAGAATTCATGCTCAGGTGGAAACTGATCACTGCATGTCTACTAGCCTAACCTATACCTACACTTTAATTTACCACAGCTATTGAATTCAAGATCTAGATCTACTGCTTGGGCTGGTTGTGAATGTGATTGTGTTCTATTGTTTTGTTGACGTTGACATCATCGTTCACAAATTGTAGCAGTCTTCGTACACGACAGCACCCATTCGATGACTTGTCTAACACTCAGTAAACTGGATCAGTACGAGAGCGGTCCTGTCCCAAGAGAGAGACATCATATCTTTAATCATATCATGTGGTGCTGTGACACATTTTGTAGAAACTTAGTGCGATCTCTGGAAACAGCTCCGCCTTAGTACGTTGATTTTAATACTTATTCAATTTATACTGCTGTGGTTTTTTATACACTTTAGAAATGTAATTCTGCTTGTAAAGCTTTGTGCATCCGCTTTTTTTCTTTTGGCTTTGACTCTGCTGAATTAAAAACTTGCATTGCTTTCCTTGGGTATAGTTCACAAGTCAAAGGTCGCCCCACTCTTTGTTATTTGTTGTCTTTAAACTTATGTCTTATATTGAAAATTCTCTTTTTAGACATAGCAAGCGATTAGTTATTACAGGTATGATTGGTATTGCTAAATTATGCGTGAATAATATACTGGACAAAGGACTACTCAGTATATTTGTTTTGATTTGAATATCATGGCAGAGTTGCTATGACTCACGGTTACGTTATGTTGAGGATGGGACAATGTTACAATGCACATTGTAGGTTAAAGTACTTCTTTTGGCGGAGGATAGGAGGGGCGGGGGTGACAACGCCCAAATTTGTCCACAAACTTACTTTAAAAACAATCATCTCTCCCTCTAACTTGATCCCGAATATTTCATTAGATTGGTTTCGATCGCGTGATGTTGCATTGACCTAACACACTTTATTTTTTCTATTTAGCGCCAATTGTTCCTGGAACTGTAAAATCGGATGCTCTATCTAAATCGCAGGCTTTTTACATATTTCCACAGCCTAACATTGGTTGCATGGCCCAGAAAAATGAGGGAATTTATACATTAACGGATTAATATGATTGAGCAGATTTTCTACCGGACTTTTCCCACCCTATGAGTAATTGTTCCAGTGAAAAAGGTTTGTGGCCAGCATTTCATGTCCTCTTCTACCTAGTAAATGTTCAGAGGTTGCCATTGCATGTATCGACTTGTGCAAACCAGTAAAAAAAAAAAAAAAGCAAAGTAAAGCAAAAAAAAAACAAAACACACACACGGAGAGGGGGAGGAGTTGGGAATGTTTTATTTTGAAATTAGAAGCGGACCAACTTTGATGCAGAGGGAATCTGCTTACAACATGTCAGAGTAATTGATGCACTCATATCTGAGTCTCAATTTGTCTTTTTTTTTCTTATCAGAGTGACAGCTTTGTAATTAACCACAAAACTCCATGCATTTGTAAGTCTAATTTCCGCTATTATGAAACGTATTCCCACCTTTAATTCCTTAAATTAGGCTTCCCGATACCTATATGCAGCTATTCTGGATTTGTCGCTCCATCTAGCTATCAAAGGGAACACACATTTGAACCACACCAAATAATCATATTGATACTTTATCAAATTAGGGTAATGTCAATCTAGGTGACCAGTCCTTGTTTTATGAGTTATGAAGTATGCTTACATTTCATCATTACATCGTTTTCTCCTTATGAATTTTTTTTTTTTTAATTTGAGCCAGTGTAACGCCCTGTTGTCTCATGGCCCAACGAACTGATTGTATTTAGAATTCGTATTAAGCTATAAAGAGTTTGGTATCATCACATGATTCAATGAACTTAGCCTTACCTCTTGGCACCCGGGAACTCCTCTTCACAACCACCAATGTTGACAACAGTAACGTGGCTATCACTAAAGAAATATTAAATGAAAAAAAAATCCATATTTAACCAGGCATAATGGGAAATTGTTAAATAAAAGTTTTGTATACATAATAAATATAATAATGTGGAAGTAGAAAATGGACAGATGATGAAGAGTATAGAACATGGATCCCTTGTAGCAGAATAGAGGAAGAATTGTTTGCCTGTTAAAAATACTATGTATCCATTACATGATGTGTGTGTGTGTGTGTGTGTGTGTGTGTGTGNCCCCACCACCACCCTCCAGTGAAGCAATGTATCCAGATCTAAACTAAACCACCAGTGTAACTTCATTGACAATTGACAATTGACACTAGTGTTAGTATATCTGTTAGAGCTACCATCCCATCCCCTCACCTCCTACTACTCTACCCCATTCCCAATCCACTAGCCCAGCTTAACATTTGCCCTTTGTCATTGAAGTTAAGAAGCTAGTTTTTTATTCTGTAGATTTAATTCTGCCTTATTTAAAAAAAAAAAACAACAACATATGTTTCTGATCTTTCATGAAGCCTTCATTTTTGTTTTAATGGGGTTGTATAACAAATATGATCATAATTCATGACTGGCTTTAAGTAGAGATCTGGAATTTTGCAGTTAGATGTACAATTGGTATAGAATTGTAGCAGTACCTATTGAATGCAATTGCTTGACCACTTCTACTATCAGACATGAAGATGTCAATAGCACCTGACATAAAATATGCAATTTTAAATAGTCCCTATAAAATCAGAAAACCGACCATGGGGAGTGGGAAACGGGATTGAATTTTAATTTTAAAGGCTTAGATAGGTGCACAATGTAGACTCAGAATATGTGAGGTTTAGCCACTCAAGTATAACATGTGTGGTTGTTGCTAGGTGGGAAAGGTTACCCCGTTTATTGAGTGAAAAGGACTAAAATCTCAGGTAGCATGCTTCACTGCCTAAATTCCCATAAACTAACTGGTTTAGCGGCATTTTTCTTTGTTTCAAAACTTGGAGCAAAAGCTACACAACATGTCTGGGAAGTATTTTGGCCTGGAAACCTGGATAAGTTAATGAGAGATGTTAAACCTAATATAACCAACAGAAAAAAAAAACAAACAACAAAACATTGGCATCTTCATACCTTCATATCTGAAACATATTATGCGGGTTTCAGTTAACCCAGACCTCGGTATTTGGATATACAGCCCCACTAATATGTAAGTAGGAATAGTTCAATATTAGATCTGCTCACAAAGCATTTTTGCCAAGATATTATTTCTACTCACACAGCGTAACTGCGTTGGAGCGAATTCCCTTCTATGGGATCTACCGAGGTATTCTTCGTCAGAGAAAGCACTATATTATTTTCAACAACTTTCGTTACACAAAGGTTTTCCGACCATTACAAAAGATGTTATACCAGTCCTAGCACCATAACTCCATTACTACTGTCGCCACTACAGGCAACAACAACAACATCGACAACAACAACAACAACAACAACAACAACAACAACAACAACAACAATACCAGCTCCAGCACTATTAGTATAACTGCTTATAATATTACTTCTTGCTACTAATAATTATTATCATTGCTATAGTGCTTCTGATACTACAACAAAAACACGGCCAATTTTACTACTGATTCTGCTACTTTTAATACTGATGTCACTATATACACTACCACTACTCTCTAAGCATTACCATTGCTGTTGTTGTCACTTTTGCTACTGCTACAACGAAAACATCTACTAGATCAATGGGAACAACTACTGTTTCTACCCAAGAAATATAACTTGGGAGAAGATGGGGGTAAAAAGAAGGTTGCTTTTTTTTAGGAAAAGTTGTAACAGTTGTTGCTGTTGTTGTTGGTGCTGTTTTTGTTGGCGGTGGTGGTAATGTTGTTGTAACAGCACCAGCAGCAGCCGCAGCAGCAGTAGCAAGAGCAGTAGTTCGTGTATCAAAAAAAATTAATAGCAGCAGTTTTTGTTGTTGTCGTCGTTGCTGGAACAAGCAGTAAGAGCTGAAGTAGTGATAGTTATAGTTATAGTACTAGAAACATAGTAGTAAAAGTAGTAGTATTAATAGCAGGTAAAAGAGAAGAAGCTGTAGTTGTAAAGATGGTGATGGTGATGATACTGATGGTGGCAGCGGAAGTGGTGATAATGAAGTTGGTGAAGGAGTAGGACAAGCACTTTATCTTTTTACGTTGGTCAGAGAATGGTTTTTTTTTGCCGTTTATGGAGAATAACGGCTCTCTAGACCCCGTTTGAGGGAAACCACTCGGTCAAAAACGCTATGTGAGCAGATTTATTGGGGAAATGGATGTATGTATGAATGCATCGGAAATGAGATGATGATATTACTCCCGAGACGTACAGCAATAATATATCATGAAGCGAAGGGAATTACAAGTATACAAGAATATAGGTTTATATAAAGTCATCAGCGCTTAAAGTAATTTTGTAGTTTTAATGTCAGTCTTGATTAATCTAAGGAAAATATCCAGTGTTCTATAGCAAGAGTGAACCGGAGAGAAATCGCACAGCAATAATCCATAACGGTTAAAAATTTGACAAAGACATGGTTCATAGAAGGAATAAGGAAAATCGAAAAAACAAAAACGTTTAATGGTCTGCGTTTTTTATGTAAATGACTTTCAATGAATTATGGACCGCAGGCTCTTAAGAGGCAGAATTCTTTGAAGAGAAACCAATCATGTATTAGTGAAGGAGGAGTAATGTTTTAAATTACTCTCGTATAATAACAGCTTGTTGAAGTTTTCAGATCCATAATATGAACGATAACTTAATAAATCACCTGTTGTGAATGACGTGGATTGATGACTTCTCAAATGGCTCATGTCCGTGCCATCTTTGTCGTCTTCGAATTCCCTGCATCTGAAATCAAATCATATGGAGAGCAATTTAATGTGAGCAGAAATGAAAAGAGAGTCAGCGACGAACAACAGTCAGAGTTTTATTTGTTTTATTTGTCAGGTATATATTCCCCAAGGAAAACAAACCATAGCAATTTAAATGTTCTCTCGCAAATCTTAACGGCATCGTTATGCATAATATACAATGCTCTGAAACCCAGTGCTTTCAAACATAACTGACCAAAAACAGAACTGGTATAAGACTGTGACGGAGGATAAAGATGTCATGTTATTGAGCCATGAGATTTCATAAACTTCTAGAAGCCTTCATGTAAGATCCAGCAAGTCGAATTCTTTGAAGTGTGACTCACCCTTCGGCCTGTAACTCTCAATACCTGTGGGGTTCTGCGCAAAACCCTTTAAAAAATGATACATAGAATTTGAGACCTTCTTTTGGTCTCATGGTGTATGTACTTTTGAGGCTAGACACACATATTGGCCCTCGGGTACAAAGGGAGAATTCGTTGATCAGACCCGATACATTTACGTAAAAGATTAATAATGTTATAAAATTTTATAAAAATGGAAGCGGCATGTATTTTATTATATTATTGTTATCATTACTATAATAATTATTATTGTTGTTGTTGTTGTTATTGTTGTTGTTGTTGTTGTTGTTGTTGTTGTTATTGTTGTTGTTGTTCAAGAGCAATTTGTAATGTAATATGTAATAATTGATTTATATTGCGCATACATTCATCCTATCACACATATAAACACACAAATTCGCACACTTTGAAGTGATTGTCATCCATAATGTCGCGGTACATGAAATATTTCTCAAACTAGTTGACCACCAATTATCAAATCCTGCTTTAATGAAATCGGTCTTAAGTTTGATTCTAAATGTGATGATGTTCTTATTTTTCCTTGTTGCAACATTGGTGTTTTTTTCACAGCTTAGAACCATTGACAAAAAAAAAGTCCTTTCACCTAGAGATAGTCAGACTGTGTATGTTTTAAGAAGTATTTGCATCAACTGACCCTTGTGTACGTGAAGGCTGGTATATCTCCACTAGTTCTGAGAGATATTCTGGGACCTGTCCATATAAGTATTTAAAAGTGAAACATAGGATCTCGAAGTCTACAATTTCCTTGAAATAACAACCAGTTGAGTGGTTTAAGAACAGACAGAAGGTTTACTGGAGGATGTGATTGTGTTCAGGGGCGTAGCGCGGGGGTCGATAGACAAACTTGCACAGTTCTTGACGAACAGGCGTGCTTTTACCTCAACGTCACTCTACATACACAGTAAGTAGAGAGGCGGCATCATGCATGAAACAAAGTAATATTATACAGCGGGACTTGCTTTACCAGCTAAACTAGGAATGCTGCATAATACCAAGGCAATATCAAGCAATAACACCGGCATCAATAACAACAATGGTAACAACAATAGTTTTGACCTATTGTTTACTCCTTACGGATAAGGAGGGTTTGTGGGCAAAATAATTGTGGACGGCGTCGAAGAAGAAAGATAATTCCTTTATCAACTTTGCTTCCGCAGCAAAGAACATTTGCATCATGTCGTAAAGAGAAAGCTCCCAGGCAAACAGTCAAGTATGCTAGGAGTTTCATTAAAACCATCTTGCCAAAAATGATACAGTTTCAAGATATACATCTAGACTTTAGACCTAGATCTATCTAGTCTAGCCAGTGAGCACCGAGACAAGGGAACACGTAGGCATAAGCTAACCCACACGACCCAATTCCAAGTCGGTGAAGGTTTGTGACACCTATTAGAAGGGCAAATCACTCATAGTGTACAAGCCAATTAATCCGCTAATCTATAAAATCCCCCTTTTGGGGGGCCCTGTCAGCCAGTGTTAGGGTGTAGAAATGTGTAAAATGACCTGTGATCTAAATAAAGCATCCAATTTTAAAGTTTCAGGTAAAATTTTAGCCTTCTAGATTAAAAAATAAAATGTGTAGACCTAGACTATGTATTCGCACGCGGTCAAAACCAGCCAAATAAAAATTTGGGGACCAAATCAGAATTTGAGGTGATCTTTTTCAAAAGACATTTGTGACAAAATTTGGGCGTTGACCCCCCTTTGTCTTCCCGTTAAAAGATCGGGCAAAAGAAGTACTTTAACCTCCATGGAAGAAATTTCCCCAAATCACAGTGGTATATTAAGAATAACCCAAAATGATAATAGGGCCAAAAGTAGAAAAAACAATAGGTGTCAAAGACCTGAATGAAAATACGGGAAGTCATTCATCTGACTTCTTTCTTTACGGCCTCGTTTCTCTTCCGTAGGCATTTAGAATTTTGCCTGCAGGCACGGGTATTCTAATACCATTCGCGGATGTTGTTAAGACTCAGTCTGGGTTAAAGTGCTGATTTTGTCGCATAACAAAATTTTAAATAACGTATTTCACAACCTTACGCGAGAACCGAGCGGTACAGTAAATCCTTCGTACCTTCAACGTCAAGGAAACTTAAGAGTAATAGTATATATAGTTTGGGAGAATGTGAGAGTTAGTAGGTATGTGTAGGTATATATGTGTGTGTGTGTGTGTGTGTGTGTGTGTGTGTGTGTGTGTGNCAGGTGTGTGTGTGTGTGTGTGTATGTGTGTGTGTGTGTGTGTATGGATGATGTGTGTGTGCGTGTGTGTGTGTGGTTTGTATGTGTATGTGTGTGTGCACGGATGTGTCTGTGCGTGAGTATGTGTGCGGCGTGTATGTGCGTGTGTTATGTTTGCGTATTATGGGTCAGTATGACATTGTATATTAGTTTTATAGTCTACCAGAGTTCACTATTGATGTATTGTTTCTTAATATAATAATATTGTCTTGTGCACTTGTTCAAGACAAATTTCCGGAAGGATTAATAATGTTTATCTTATCTTATCTTTATCTTATCGTATAATATAGTAGAAGAGGAGTTGCCGGCGAGTTAACCTATGTAGTCAAAATCCAAAATGACTACTTGGCTAGCTAAACTGGGCTGCTCTTGGAGCTCAGTCAGTGTACAAGTACCATTGTTGGGATAAACATTTCAAGCGATTTATGCAGCGTTTTTTTTCGTTTTTTGGATGGGGTTAAGGCTTGGTATATTAAAAACGGCGAATTAATAATGGGTTATGAGCACAGGTATTTATTTCAATATCTTTTGGTAGTTTGATTTTGTAAACATTTTATGAGGCGTTCTTTTTCTAAGCGGTAGTCAGTGGCTATTTGACTACCATTACGCTACGTCCGTGATTGTTTTTTTTTTGTTGTTGTTTTTTTGTTTTTAATCTGGAGGCGATGTAGGGATTCAAGCAGTAATAAGTAACAGTAATATAATTTGCTGGTGATAATAACATGGATACGCATTTTTGCGGTGCTTTCATTAATCATTTCCTAGTGCATCTTGACAGGTTTTGGTAACATGATCAGAACTGAAATATCAGAATCAAGGTAAGCATGGATTTCTCACTTCTCTAGCATTTTCCACGGGAACTCTTTAAGTCAGCCATATTCAAGTATTCTTAATTACAACAATTTAGTTGCTGTTTTGTACCCAACAGAATCACCTCCGGTTTGGATTCATTAAGTTTCAGTGCTGTTGACACTCGTTAAAACACACACTGGGGTTTTGCCTGTTAAAAAAATATAAAAGTGTCAAACTTTTAAGCTCGTTAAACTTGCTTTTATTAGACATGCATCTCATTATATGGACAGGGCAAGTACGTTTTTTTTTTTTTTTAAATAATCTGTTTTCGGTGTCTGTTTCTAAATTCTTTATTTGTATTACCCAACACTATTTGTTATTATTATCATTGTTTGGACTGCCACAGATATCACAAAGTGTCACTTACTCTTTGTAGTTTCCTGATGGGGAACGTGGATTTTTCCAACGAAGATCAGCTGTTCTTGTATCGAATGTGACGCATCGAAACTGTTTGCAATAACAATGATCATAGGAGAAATCTTCACCTGTATAGGAAAATAAACGTGTTGATAAAAGTCTAAATATCTTTGACAACCAAGTTTGACAGTACACCTTCCTCCTGAGAACTACGGTCTTAGCTAGTATAGATACCTGTTCACTCTGGTTCTTACTCTATTCATATTCGCTCTTTATGGCACTGACATCGGGATCATAATATCATTGAATGTAGGCAAGGTGTATAAACATCTGAACATGACTTTTCACATAACTTTCTTCAAATTGCCTTTGCAAGAACCCGCTAACATTGCTTTATAAATCTGGCATAATAAGTTAAATATTCGTTTATATGTTCAGCTTAAACAATAGAATTGTAATCGTTTCTGAGGTGTCATGTTCCCATATCGACTACTTTG